>JADBJO010014825.1:13109-15609 GCA_016801955.1 Conus betulinus
TTCTCGTCAGGTTAAGGTCAAAGTTCCATGGCTTTATTACATAAGGGCAGTGACCTGTCAGACACCGTTAGAGGTTCATCGTGGAATAGGGCCAGGCGTAATGGAAGGGAAGGCCTATCCCTCCTCTCCACTGCACATGTGTGTGTGTGTGTGTGTGTGTGTGTGTGTGTGTGTGTGTGTGTGTGTCCGATTTCTCACGCTGAGTGGTCAGAGAGGGTCTTACAGAATGTAGAAATCTGACCTCAAGTGTAGTTGGGGCTCACGACCATCATCACGCCCAAAGTGTCCACCTCTCCAACTGTTTGACCCCCAACGCCCCTCTAATGGCTTTCTTCTCGAAGCTGGAAGATGCCTTCATTCTGTCGCAGGTAATTTAGTTCTTCCAGCGTTGTGGCAGACACGCCACGCCCCCTGCCTTTCCATTTGACCCAATGTGTGTGTGTGTGTGTGTGTGTGTGGTGTGTGTGTGTGTGGTGTGTGTGTGTGTGTGTGTGTGAGTGTGTGTGTGTGTGCGCGCGTGCATGTGTGTGTATGTGTGTGTGCTTGCGTGTGTGCGTGCGCGCGTGTATGTGTGTGTGTGTGTGTGTGTTGTGTGTGTGTGTGTGTGTGTGTGTGTGTGTGTGTAAGCGTGCACGAGCGAGCCTGTGCGCGCGAGTGTGTGTGTGTGTGTGTGTGTGTGTGGTGTGTGTTGTGTGTGTGTGTGTGTGTGTGTGAAATAAAGGCAAGATCTGTCGTAAGACTAGAAGGCAAAAATGGAAGCAAAAGGGAGACAGAAAGGAAAGAAATAGATCAAGAAAAAAAATGTAGGGAAAGAAATATATAGGCGTAATTAAGTCAGAAGACGTACTTAAATGTGTGTTCACAACTTGTCCTATGTGATACGTTCAGGAAGGCAGGAACGGGGAGGAGGAAGAGAAACGAAAAGAGGTGACAAGCGCAAAAAAAAAAAGGAAAGAAAAAGAGTAAGAGAGAGAGAGAGAGAGAGAGAGAGAGAGAGAGAGAGAGAGAGAGAGAGAGAGAGAGACATAGAGAAACACAAGAGAGGAGGAGGAGTAGAGAGAGACTGAGAGAGAAACACATAGTAAGGAGAGAGAGAGAGAGAGAGAGAGAGAGAGAGAGAGAGAGAGAGAGAGAAGAGAGAGAGAAGAAGAAGAAGATGAAGAGATGACGAAGAAATAAAAGAAGACGGAGAAGAAGAAGACGTAGAAAAGCGGAAGAAATAAAGACTGACACACAGAAAGCAGATCAGAAAGAAAGAAATACATTAATTAAAAGAAAAAAGATATATAAAAGAAGACCTAAAGATGGCCCGTTCCAGGACATATTATTTCGTATTTGGGGGGATGTTCAAATTTAGAAAATGTTCGCGGGTCGTAGCGATGAATGAAAAATTGTCATTGATTTCCCGTGGTTTCACATTTAGGAACTGCATATGGCTAACAACCAAGGAAACCTTTTCATTTTTGTATCAAAGTGTCGCTTAAAACTTTAAAGAAATTAAGCGCTTGCGGTTGACAAGCGAAGTTTTAATTCACAATCTGAAAGATGTTCGTCATTTTGAAAGTGTGTGCAGCCATCAAACAAAGAACAACAAGCTTTTTTTTTTTTTAAAAATCTGAGTGCTGTTCAGCTTAAAAAAATATTGGTGACTAGCTGTCAACGAATGTGTCACATTTTGTATCTGAATACCTTTTTCAGCTAGTTTAGAACACATAATGAACAGAAAAAGTTGATATCTAAGCACCATTCTATTTTTGAAAAAAAAAAAAAAAAGCTTTTGGATGAGCAATCGTCCTTGCAAAAAAAAAAAAAAAAAAAAGAGTTTATTTTCTCTGCGCGCTATTAATTTAAAGAAACGTTTGTGGCGTAACAAGCAGTTAACGACGCGGACTGAAACAAAACAAAAAACAAACAAACAAGCAAACAAAAAACCAAACAAACAAACAAACAACAAACAGAGAAACTATACCATTCACTTGCTATTTATTCTCAGTCGAACTGAAGTGAGATTGATCGTGATGTTCGCTGGAGATGTAATTTACACATTTCAGCGGAGAAAATTTCAAATGAATTCAAGCGTAACTTTTGTGAACAACGTTTCATAACCATTTTGTAAACAGACTTGACTTGCAAAAGTGTCTCCTGCAGACGGTTAGCACCACCACCCTCACCCCTCCATCCGTTTAAGCGTGTCCCACTCTTCTTACAAATGGAAGTCGAGTGCATCATAAGATTGAAAACAGAAACATGAATTTACTCTGAAACGAGAAGAAACAATAAGGAGACACAGATAAACGAAGGAGATAAAGAGGGGAGGGGGGGGGGGGGGGGGGAGAATTAGCGGTGGAAGGAATCAGAAAACAATAAGTTTAAAAAAAAGCCGAAGAACAACAAAAAGAAAGAAAAAGAAGTAGGAAGAAAAAGGAAACAGAACGAAAGGAAATAAAAGCAAAAATGGAAGAATAAGGAGAAAGAGGAGTATGAGATAGAAAAGACGAAA
>JADBJO010014825.1:25609-46101 GCA_016801955.1 Conus betulinus
GGTCGAAACACGTCGTGGTTTGCCTTGTAATCTGTTTGTCCATCTTGTCTCGCGGAATCACTGACGATTCTTTTTAGACTGAATTTCAATTTCCATCTTCAGTCACCTCACTTTGAAATCTACCAAAAATAAAAATAAATAAATAAAAAATAAGCCCGGACAGAATCAAAAGATCAGACCAAAGCTTTGACCGAGCCATGGTCCGGTGACGAACAGAGCTAATTCTCTGAAGCTTAAAATAGAAAACCTTTGCAAAAGTAAAAGACATGCTGCTGAGAGGAAAGAGTCTGACGAACAGTAACTCCAAGACTGTAAACAGAACTGGAAAGTGTTTTGATTCATACAACAACAACCAAAATTGACGGGGTTCAGCATTGAAGAACTTCTTTGACAGTGCCGGAGTAGAACCAGCATCATGCCAGTTTGTACCCGCGTTGAGCTGCAGATCCCGTCGATGTTTTTATAACATCTGCGACACAGCCTTGGGTGGATAAAAATCAAGTCTGGTTGTCGGCGTAAATATCCAGAAATGTACAGTTGTTTGTCGTTGGAGAAGCGACGATGGGAGGTAGAGTGTTGAGAAATAATATTAACGGAAGGCTGGATGATCGGTGTTATGGTCCCATACCTGGAGGTGGTAGGGTCTCCATGAAGGACCTCTGAGCCATCAGGGATCCCCACGACGACTGTCTGTCCTCAGTCGTGTGCAGCAATCTCTCTGTCCCTGGTCCCGGAGACCACCACCATCTAGGGGACACTACTCTGATAATGCCGTACCGTTGTCTCCCCTTTGATGGTTTGCAAAGTAAGGCGACTGCAGGCGGAAATCTAAAATCCATAAAAAAAAAAAAAAAAAAAAAAAAAAAGCGTTTGAAATAACCCCGCCAAACAATACCGACCAACGAATCATAAGACAAAACACGACGCGTGTCGACCTCTGGGGTCTTCTTCAGGCAAGAGAAAACAACACAACGAAAGTGAAGAGCGAACAATTACTTATCTCGCCAAATTTGGCGCAAGATGGGCGTGGCGAAACGCGTTGTGTTTCGTCTCGTCATTCGTTTGTCCACGTTGTTTGACGGGAGTTGTTTCAAACACTTTTTTTCTTTTAGATCCCTTTTGATGGTTATGAACACGAACTTTGTGCTTTGTGCAAAGCTTTCTCTGCTCCACTCAGCAATGTTGCCTGTCTGCTTCTTTTCTCAGTCTGCCCTGTCTTTCCTCCCCCCCCCACTCCCCCCCCCCCCCCCCCCCCCCCCCCCCCCCCCCGCGCGTCCCTGCCCTGTTCCTAGATCTTGGATGGTCTTGGGGGAGTTCACTTGGTCTAGTCACATGTCCGTAAGCTTTTCTTCAGCATGTCCACAGTTTTCCCAACGCTGCCTCGACCTCACGATTCCGAGGACCTCTTCGTTCACGACATGCTCAGTTTGGGAGAGGCAGTGTACTTGAGTGCAGCCTCTCATTTTTGTTTTTTTTCTTACTGTTTGGATCTTCCGCGGTGGTTCTGATGTTCACGTTCACGATTCGCATGCCTTTGGGAAAATGGAGCAATGTGGAGGGGCCCTGACCAGTTCTGTTCGTTACATCCTATCGAACCCCCCCTCCCACCCCCTCCCTCTCCCAACAGGGGTCCATAAATAAGAGAGATGATTACAGAGGTGAAGTGACTGATGATTTCGTGTGTATTCTCCAGAAAGTTATTTCATTTAAAATGCAGCAGACAAGGACATTAGAAACAAAGAACAGAGAAAGGTGCACAACAAAAACGATTTTTAATAGATTGGAAAACAAACGAAGATTATTTTTTTTAATGCCTCCAAGAAAAAAAACGAAACGAGGAGAGAGAGAGAGAGAGAGAGAGAGAGAGAGAGAGAGAGAGAGAGAGAGAGAGAGAGAGAGAGAGAGAAGAAAACAAAAAGAGCGCAAGAACAGAAAAAGAGAATTTAAATCTATGGATTTTTGTAGCCCCGACACCCCTCAAATTGCAGCCGAAAGCATTTTTTGTTTTGTACAAAAACATCTACAATGCCCATATTTATCTTCAGCAAATATCTAGATGTTTGTCACGTTCCTTTTTCGATTTGTTCCTTTTCACCTCGGCCAAACTCTTGTAATGGTTCTCTCTCTCTCTCTCTCTCTCTCTCTCTCTCTCTCTCTCTCTCTCTCTCTCTCTCTCTCTCTCTCTCTCTCTCTCTCTCAGTTTCTTCGTCTCTCTGTCATGTCTTTGTGTCTGTCTGTCTGACTTCCTGTCTTGCAGTCAGTCTGTCTGTCTGTGTCGTTCTGTCTGTCTGTCTGTCTCTCTCTCTCTCTCTCTCTCTCTCTCTCTCCTCTCACACGTGCTCACGCGCGCACACACACACCACACACACACACACACACACACACACACACACACACACACACAAACACACACACGCACGCACGCACACAGACACACACGCAGACACACACATACACACAGACACGCATAAGCACACAAGCACGTACGCACGCACTCACATAAAGACACAGATTCATACACACACACACACACACACACACACACACACACACACACACACACACACACGGGCGTGCACACACACACACACACACGCGTGCGCGCGCGCACGCGCACACACACACACACACTTACACACACACACACACACACACACACACACACACACACGCACACACGCACACGCATACACACACACGCGCGCACACACGAACACGCACACGCACGCACATACACGCACACACACAACACACACACACACACACACACACACACACACACACACACAAACAACACACACACACACACACACACACACACACACACACACACACACACCACACACACACACACACACACGTGATTGATGAGCCTACTGTACGCTTTAAGTTGCCTTCTTTCTTTCGTGTACTCTCTCTCTCTCTCTCTCTCGCTGTCTCTCTCTGTCTCTCTGACTCTCTCTCGCTGTCTCTCTCTCTCTCTCTCTCTCTCTCTCCTCTCTCTCTCTCTCTCTCTCTCTCTCCTCTCTCTCTCTCTCTCTCTCTCTCTGCAGCATTTCAACGGTTTTTGGAAAAGATATGCATTTCACGTTCAGGCAACAATAATATATTCGGTGGATATTAGACGGATAACATAGAACGTGTGGTCATCAATACATACACCTCTCTCTAGAAGGTGTAGTTCTTGGTGTGTCAGAAGGAAGAGGCCTAGTGAAACATCACTGCTCACAGCAACGCGTGGAAATGTTTATATGAGAAACAAAACACATGTGCTGAAGACATAAGCAGTGTATGAAAAACACATCTACGTTTGTAGCTTATTGGGTGTAATGTTTGCTAAGCAACTGTGTACTTATTTCGTTATTTCGTCAGCTGTTACACGGCTACGAATTTTTGTTTTCGTTTTTGTCTACTTCTTTTTTTTCCTTTTCTTTCTTTCTTTCTTTCTTTCTTCCTGTCTTCCTCTTTCTTCTTATTCTTTCTTTCTTTCTTTCTTTCTTTTCTTTCTTTCTTTCTTCTTTTTTCTTTTCTTTCTTTCTTTCTCTTCTTCTGTCTAGTCTGTCTCTCTTTCATTCTTTCTCCCTTCCTTTCTGTCTTTCTCTCTGTCTCTCTGTCTGTCTGTCTCTTTCTCTCTTTCACTCTCTTTTTCTTTGTTGTAACCACTGGAATGAACGTGTCAGCACACCAAATATTAGCACATTCATAATAACCCAGGCGCTCTCTGTATCAATCGCTAAAATACTGAAAGTTCGCATGAGACAAGGAAGGCGAAAAGGCGCCAACGGCCACCATGGTCAGCTCTACCGTTCAGTAACCCAAAGGCCTTGTCAGTCAAATCACACCGATCTTGACAGGAGACGAGAACTGTGTGCAGAACAACTTTTGCTAGTTTTCTCCTAAGAGACGAAATCTTCCACAGACTGATCGAACTATGATGATATGATATGTGGATAAATCCGAAAGTCGGTGCCAAAGTAAGTTCGGGCGAACTAAACTGTGGCATCGAACCCTGAACACAATAAAATGATTTTATTCGTCTTCATTACATTTATGTAAGTTTCGTTCTAGGTTGAGTGTTTTGGTTTGTCCCCCCCCCCCCCCCCCCCCCCCCCCCCCCTTCGTTTTGTTATTGGGCTTTTATTATGTTTCTCGTTTTGTTTTTTGAATTTGTTTCTTTTTTAGAAACAAGAAAATGTCTTTAAAATTGGTGAATACATTTTTTTCAGCTCATTGAATAATGTCAGGAATGCTTTTCATTGCACATACGTAAGAAAAGAAAGAAAATAGCAAAAACAAACACAGAGTTGGATCCCGTTCGTGAGGTAATCAAGCGCAGAGCCTTTAAGGCTGCTCCTCTTTGTGTGTGCGTTTATTTGTGTGTGTGTGTGTGTGTTTGTTGGTTTGTTTTGGTTTACTGATGTTGCATTTTTTTTTTATTGTTAAACCTTCGTTCATTTAAAAAAAAAAAAATAACAATAACGTTTGATAAAAGAAGCGAGGAGGCGCTGACGCAAGCAGAGAAATGTGAGGACTAAACAAAATAAGAAAGAAAACAACAACGAAAACAATTTGGAGAGAGAGAGGCGGAGGCAAAAAGAAAGAGAGGAGAGAGAGAGGGAGAGAGGAGAGAGAGAGAGAGAGAGAGAGGGGATGGGAGAGAGAGAGGAGAGAGAGAGAGAGAGAGAGAGAAGAGAGAGAGAGAGAGAGAGAGAACGAAACGAACAAATGTTGTTGTTTCTTGAGAGAAAGTAATAAGTACGGTGGCTTTTTTTTTCATTCAACCCTCAAACAAGGGGAAAGGTATCGAAATATATAAAAGAAGGCATTGTATAGAACTGCACATCAGCTCATATACAACAATGAATACACAGCAATTTACAATTATAATGAGAGAGAGAGAGAGAGAGAGAGAGAGAGAGAGAGAGAGACAGACAGACAGAGAGACAGGAGACAGACAGACGACAGACGGACGGACGGACAGACGAAGGACAGACAGACAGACGGACGGACGGACGGACGGACGGAACGGACGACAGACACAGACAGGCTGAACGAAGAGGGAAGGAAGGAAGTAAGGGAGGGGTTAAGAGAATGCATCATGCCATGCAATTACCCCCTGCCGCCGTTCTTAGAAAAAAAGTCCAAACACCCTAAAAGCACTTTCCGGAGAAAGCACATGCTTTTTCTATTTAAAAAAAAGTCGATACAGCCGGGTGGGTGACACGTCAACTATTTTTTTCCACTAGAGGTTTTAGACAGTCTGCGGGTCAGTGGCTTGCTTCTTCTGTCTTCATCTTCTTCTGCTTCTTCTTCTTCTTCTTCTTCTTCTTCTTCTTCTTCTTCTCTCTCTCTCTCGCTCCGACTGTCTTTCCCTCACACACTCTGTCTCTCTGTCTCTCTGTCTGTCTGTCTCTCTCTCTCTCTCTCTCTCTCTCTCTCTCTCCCTTTCTCTCACTCTCTCCCCCCCCTTTTTTTCTCTCTCTCCCTCCCCTTCTCTCTCACACCTTCCCTCTGTCTCTCTCTCTTTGTCCCCCTCTGTCTGTCTGTCTGTCTATCTGTCTGTCTGTCTCTCTCTCTCCGACTGTCTCTCCCTCCCACTCTCTCTTTCTCTCTCTCTCTCCCCTTTCTCTCTCTCTCCCTCCCTTCTCTCTCACGCCCTCCCCTCTCTCTCTCTCTCTGTGTCTCTCTTTGTCCTCCTCTGTCTGTCTGTCTGTCTGTCTCTCTCTCTCTCTTCTCTCTCTCTCTCTCTCTCTCTCTCTCTCTCTCTCTCGCACACACACACACACACACACACACACACACACACACACACACACACACACACACACACACACACACACACACACACCACACCTTTCCATTCTCCCCCATACGCGTTCTCCCGGTCTTTTTACCCTGCTCTTCCTCTTTTAAGGCCGAGAGCGTTTTAGTGATGAAATGAGAACAAAGTCTTTTAAGTTCTCCTTGATAAACCGCTTCTGTCCTTTGCATGGTGAATGCATAGTCACCGTCGAATATTCAGACACTGTACATCCATCACTAATCAAACGCTGCCTAGTTCTGACTACATACCACAAAAACACAGTCATCGTTCTGTGCACACAAGCATCATAGCCACCGTCGTATAGAGAGGGAAAATGGCACCACATCTGGAAGAGCATGGGTGGATTAGACCGTTTGATCAGCGTGCGTGCGTGCGTGCGGTGCGTGCGTGCGTGCGTGCGTGCGTGTGTGTGTGTGTGTGTGTGTGTGTGTGTGTGTGTGTGTGTGTGTGTGTGTGTGTGTGTGTGTTTGAAAGTTTCAGAGCAAGGCACGCGCTTCCAACAAAATAATTGAATTTCACCTTTATTATGTGTGGGGCTTTCTGTCTTCTCCATCCTTCCCGAAGGTCCCCAACCCCCCTCCCCTCCCCCACCACCACCACCCTTAAACATGCCCTTTTCATCCTCTTTCTTCCCCTCAGTGCTCCCCACCCTCCCTTCTCCCTTCCCTCACCCATTCTCTCCCTCCCATACAACTTTCTCCGTTGCCCTTGTCCGTGTCTGATAATAATCGTTGAGGTGTTTCCTGTTTGTTGGGGGTTTTCTCCGTCCTTTGGTGTCGCGGCACTCTTCCTCTTGTATCTTCTTTTCTTCTGGTCATCTCCTCTGCCGCCCCCTTTTCTTACTCTCGTCTGTACTCCGCTGATTGCTCGTTCGTTTACATTCAAATTCTGCGGAGTTCCTTCTTTTTTTCCATGAAAACAGTCTCCTTCCCCCATCCCACCCCACCCCACCTCTGTCTCTCTCTGTCTCTCTCTTTGTCTCTGTCTGTCTGTCTGTCTGTCTCTTTCTCTCCCTCTCTCTTTTCTCCCCTCTCTATGTCTGTCAGTCTGTCTGCTCTCTCTCTCTCTCTCTTTCCCGTCTGCCTGTCTGTCTTTCTCCCTTCCTCCCTCTCTCTCCTTCTGTATGTCTGTCTCTGTCTGTCTCTCTCTCCCACTCCTTCCTCCCCCCCCCCACACACTCTCTCTGTCTCCTTCCCTCTTTTTCTCTCTCCCTCTCCACTTTCTCTGAGAAAGTTTCACAGCAACGCACGCGATTGCGACAAAATACTCAAAGTTTAGCTCCATATGTGAGTCTCCTGTCCGGTCGGCCCCGCCACAGCCCCGGCACCGGCAATCCACAGGGAGCAGTCAATGTCAAGTCGTCAAGAGGCAAACCCACCGGAGGAGACACTGCACTGCTGCCGAGTCACTCAGTGGTGTTCAGTGGCGCCTGTTCTGATCTAACATACGCAGGACACCACCTACTAAGCCCCCTACTGACGACAATAATTGCTTAGTCGCGGAGCCGGCGTGAGTGAGCTCTCCCTCCGGAGGGCGCCACCACGTCCGTCCAACGACAGCCCCCATGGACTCGCCGATACCGGTGACCCGGACGGAACCAAACCAAGGCCACAGACGTGGAGAGGACATCGAAATTGAGGTCACCATGAGAGCAGGGCATGAAGGGCCACAGAATTTGAGACTTTTTTTTTTTTATGCTGATCGATGAGAATGAGGATGATTAAGATGATGCTACGGATTTCCATTTCGGTCTGAGACTACATGACAGGGCTGTACTCTACGCTTCCTTTCATAATATATCCTGGCGTCAACCAGGCCCGAGAGATACAGACACCTGCAGTGTTGGTCAGGAAATTTGAGCAACACTCTCAGAAAACGCATCCATTAAGTGGATGAAACTCGACTGTGTGGTCCCAGTCTTCCCAACTGAGCCCGCAGCAAACTCAACTCTGGGTAGGAGCCGGTCGGGGCAGAAAAACCACATGACTTCTGATGGGATTCATTGGAATATCCATGTGTCTGTGGAAAGCGTTTCGCTACCACCCGTGGCATGAAGATCCACAGAGCAAAGATGGGATGTGTGAAGACTCATCTGAATGAGCAGCAGCGCACTGCATCAGCAGATAAGACGTCGGAAGACCAAGGCCAGGATTTAAACCACAGTGCCAAGGACATCCACGCTGTTGGTTCGGATGAGGAATTTGCACAGGCCCTCGATGCCAGGCGCCCTGAAACTCAACCTGCCACGAGCAACGAGACTGAAGATTAGGAGAAACTGGATGCAAAAATCGTCCAAAGACTCGATGCACTGATAGGGAAAAGCACCCTGGAACACAAACTAGCCACATATGGGGACATTGTGTATGCCACATGTAGAGACGCCTATGGAGCAAAACTACCCAAAGAGAAAACACCTCCAAACCAGAGACGCCAAGAAGAGATGGACAAGATCAGGGTCCAAAAGAAAAACCTCAAGAAGCAAATGAAGACTGCTCTGCAGCTGCCAGCTGAAAAACAAGGCTTGGAAAAAAACTCTGGGAAGACCTGAAAGCAAAACACAGCGCCCTCAGCAAAGCGGAATCTGCGAGGAAGAGGAAAAGCAAAAAAAAGAAGACACAAGAGCGTTTCTTCAGAGACCCCTTCCAGTTTGCCAGAACTCTGTTCGAGCAGCCAAAATCTGGGACCCTAAGTGTGGACAAAGGAGTTCTTGAGCAGCATCTGAGAAAAACATACTCTGACTCACAGAGCAAAGCACCACTCGACATTCAAGGTCTGGTGTGTGCCAACCAACCCTGAGGAACAGTTCAATGACAAGCCTCCAACGTTGGCGGAAATCAAGAAGGTGGTCGACAAAGCCAGAGCCAAATCATCACCAGGGCCAAACGGAATACCTTACCAGCTGTACAAGAAGTCCCCAAGGTGCTGGAGTGGCTCCACAGGCTGCTGCGATCAGCTTGGAGAAAAATCAGATCAGCGCGCCAGTGGATGACGGCAGATGGTGTGTACATCCCCAAAGAGCAAAACTCAAGTGACATCAGCCAGTTCAGGCCAATATCACTACTGAACGTCGAAGGGAAAAAATCTTCTTCTCTGTCATGGCAGCAAGGCTGACCAAGTACCTCATGGAAAACAAGTACTTGGATGTGTCAGTCCAGAAAGGTGGCATTCCAGGCGTGGCTGGCTGTGTAGAACACGCCACAATGATCTGGGACGCAATCCAAAGAGCAAAAAAGAAAAAAGAGACCTGGACGTAGTGTGGCTCGACCTGGCAAACGCATATGGATCTGTACCCCATGAGATGATACAGTTGGCTCTTAAGATGTACCATGTGCCAAAGAACATCCGCGACATGCTCAAGAAGTACTTCAATGGCTTCTCAATGCGGTTCTCTACCAAGGAGTACACAACAGATTGGATCAACTTGGAAGTGGGCATTGCAATGGGCTGTGCCATTTCCCCAATACTGTTCGTGTTGGCAATGGAAGTCATCTTGAAAGCAGCAACAAGCAACGCAAGACAAACAGACCTTGGCGATGGATACAAGATGCCCCCTCTCAAGGCCTTCATGGATGACACTACAGTGATTTCATCCAGAGAAGACGAGACACGTCACGTGCTGGAGAGGCTGGACGACATAGTTGCCTCATCCAGAATGAAGTTCAAGCCAAAGAAATCACGGAGTCTCTCACTGAGGAAAGGAAAAGTGGCCGAATCTGTGGTCTTCAGTGTTGCCAACCAGACCATTCCAACAGTAACAGAAGAGCCAGTCAAGAGCCTTGGAAGATGGTATGATGATACGCTGAAAGACACACGAAGAGCAAAAGAAACCAAACAGATGTCGGAAGAAGGCTTGGAGACCATTGACCAGTGTGGGCTCCCTGGCAAATACAAGGTCTGGTGTCTGCAGTTCATGCTGATACCAAAGCTCCTATGGCCTCTGATGATATACGACATCTGCACCAGCATAGTGGAGGCAATGGAATCCAAAATCAACAAGTTCACAAGGAAATGGCTTGGTGTCCCACCCTGTCTGACTGACATAGCGCTATACTGTCGCCAAGCAAAGCTGAAAACTACCACTGAATCCATCCTGGAGGAATATAAAGCAGGGAAGATCAGACTTCAAAGCATGCTGGAGGACTCAGGAGACAAGGTGGTTGAAGCAATCAAGCCCCAGCTGAAGACAGGCAGAAAATGGAAAGTTCAAGAGGCGATGGATTCTGCAAAAGAAAGTCTCAAGATCAGAGAAATAACAGGACACACACACAGACCAACAGACAAGGACTGGGGGGGTGACCAAAACTGAATGGTGGTCAAAGGCCAAAGGAAAAGCCAAAAGAGACATGATGATTCAGGAGATGAGAAGAAGAAGAAGACCAACAAAGACTCCAAAAAGCAGTCCAGCAGAGCCAGCAAGGGAATGGACAACGTGGGAGAATGCACTCCAAAGAAGTCTCACTTGGAATGACATTTGGCACATGGCCCCTCTCAGGATCAGCTCATTCTCAGATCTGCATATGACCTTCTGCCTTCAAATGCAAACCCTGGTGAAGTGGGGGAAAAACAGACGATCCTTCATGCCCCCTTTGCCATGAAAACAAACAACAGTGGAGCATGTCCTAAGCTCATGTAAAGTAGCCCCTGGCTCAAGGAAGGTACACATGGAGGCACAACCAAGTGCTCAAAGAGATTGTACAAGTAGTCTGGGCTAGTACCAACACCACAAAAGGGAAAATCAGGACTCCAAAAGCACCCGCAACATTCTTCACGGCAGGAGGCAGCGAATCATGGCCAAGAACAAACAGTGCCACTCGGAACATGCAGGCAGAGAGTCTGCTGGACGGGGCAGATGACTGGGAGTGCACAGCAGACCTCCAGAATGGAATAGTCACCCAGAGATCATCAGCAAGTGGCATGAGACCAGACATAGTATTACACTCTCAGTCAACCAAGCAGCTGATCATGATCGAGCTCACGGTGCCATATGAGAACAGAATGGAGGCAGCTCAGATCTACAAGACTGAAAAAGTATGCTGATCTGGCAAACAGCCTGAGAGAGAGAAGGCTATCAGGTCAAAGTCCTCACTGCAGAAATTGGAGAGGGACATCCGGAGTCATGAACCGGGGGGTGTGGCCCAACCCCCCTAGAGTGTCAGGAGATAAGGGCCGAAAACACTCGCTTGAAGGGGGCTTCTCATCTGAGGACTCTCTGCTGCCACGCTCTCCACGAGTTTCTTTCTACCGAACCCACGACCTCCCAGCGGGGAGTCCGCGACGCTAACCACTTCGCCACGGCGGCTGGTCATCTCTCCTCTTTTCCTCCTTTTTCTTCTTTCTCTGTTATGTGCACCACTGAGTGCCCGTCCTAATAAATTCAAATACTATAGGATTCCTTCTTTCTTTCTATGACACTGTCTTCTTTCGTGGACGTCTCTGCTTCTTTCCATTTTGTTTTTATATTAATTTTGTTATCTTGTCTGTCTGTCTGTCCGTCCTTCAGTCTTTCTGTCTGTCTGTCTTTGTCTCTGTTTCTCTGTCCCTCTGTCTCTGTCTTTGTGTCTGTCTCTGTCTGTCTGTCTGTCTCTCTTAATGTGTGTGTGTGTGTGTGTGTGTGTGTGCGTGCGTGTGTGTGTGTGTGTGTGTGTGTGTGTGTGTGTGTGTGGTGTGTGTGTGTGTGTGTTGTGTGTGTGTCCATCTGCCTCTTGCCTCTGTCTCTCCGTCACGGTCTCTCTGTCGCTCTGTCTGTCACTCTGTCTGTCTGTCTGTCTCTCTCTCTCTCTCTCTCTCTCTCTCTCTCTCTCTCTCGCCTCATCCCTCTCTCTGTCCCTCTATCGTTCCCCTCCCTTCCTCTCTCTCTCGCTTTCTTTCTCGCATGCCTAATCCCTCTCTCTCTCCCTCCCTGCATTCCTTCCTCCCTCCCTCACTCCCTCCCTCTCTCTCTCTCTCTCTCTCTTGGTCAGAGAATATTCCAGAACTAGAGCGCTCCTTGCTATAAAACAGTGAAGTCAATCTTCTGCTCCGTGTCTATGGATCCTTCGTCACCCCCCTTCCCCAGCCCCCCCCCCCCCCCCCCCCCCCTTAACCTTCGTATGGATCCCTTAACCCCTCAATGTTTACCCCTCCCTTTCGGATTTTTCTGATTGATTACCTCCTCTCCACTCCACTTGGTTCCATTCTCCTCCTGTCATACTCCTGTCTCCCTTTTTCTGTCCAGGGTCTTACGATCAACTTTTTTTTTGGGGGGGGGGGTTTTTTTTGGGGGGGGGAGGAGAAAGGTGATCTCTGGTCTTTTTTTTCAACTCGTCTTTAAGATCTCTCCCTCCGCCCCCACCCCCACCCCCACCCCCCTTTTTTTGAGGGGGGGGGGGGGTGTCTTTCTTTCTATCAGAGATATTCTTCCGTTTAAAAAAAAAATCTCTTCTGTACACGTCATTGATGCTTTAGTATTTTGGTTCAAAGTTGTGAGGCTTTTCCTTTCTTCTCAGCAGTTTTTTCCCCATATTTCGCTCTCTCTCTCTCTCTCTCTCTCTCTCTCTCTCTCTCTCTCTCTCTCTCTCTTTCTCTTTCTCTCTCTCTCTCTCCCTCTCCTCTTTTTTTTTTTTCTTTTATCTCTCTCTCTCGATCGCGCTCTCTCTCCCTATCGGACATTTTGTTCAGTAGACGATGTCAAACTGCAAATGGATTTAGGTGAACACTTGAAACTGACAATGACCAGATTTAGACTGGGAATTTCAGACACAGCAGAACACCGGTATCGTTACAGTAAATATACTGGAATAGATTGGACTCGTCCGTTAGGCGAAAATGGGAAAAGAAGACGAACTTCCTTTTGTTTTATGCTGCTGTCAATTATCTAGTCTAAGAGCGCAATATATACCGAAAAAGTTTTCCAAGGATCCCTGTCAGTTTCGGGTAAGTCTGCTAATGGCATCTCAGAATGAAAGCATAGTGAGAAATTTCTCAGTAATTACTTATTCAAGGCATTTCAGTTTCGATTGGTCATAACCTCGTGACAGAGTAGTCCTTGCAGTCTTTCTGGTGTTCTGTATAATTCTTATATCGTTGTTATGTTCTCCATACCACTCATAAGAGGCAATGGCCTTTACATGAAGTAAACCATCTGAGTTCTCTCTCTCCCCCTTTATCCCTCCCCCCTCTCTCTCTCTCTCTCTCTCTCTCTCTCTCTCTCTCTCTCTTTCCTTCTCTTCCCTCCCTCTCTCGTCTGTTCCTTTCTTTTTGTTTTTGGACAATAGCCAAGAATTGTGAAGAAGAACAGTTAGGTTCTCTTAAGAGTTGCCATGTTTCACTGACTGGGCAAACAACATTCTGCACAAAGTAGTAGTGGGTGAAAATAAGCGCAAACTGTGGCCTCAAACCCTGAACACTATCATGGTTGACTTCATCGGCATTGCTTGGATTCATCTACGTTTCGTTCGGGTTGTGAGTGTGACATTCCTTCGTCGCTATTACTGTGGAATCGATGTTGTCTGTCTTTTTTGCTTGTTTGTATATTTTTTTTTTACTAGAAATATGTCTGAAAATAGGCGAATACATTCTTTCAGCTCACTGCACATTGTCAGCAATGTTTTATTTTGCAGATACATTCTAAAAGAAAGAAGTCGCAAAGCAAGCACAGAACTTGATCCCTTCAGAAACCAATCAAGCACAGTGCCTTTAGGGCTGCTCCTCTGGGTTGGTTTGTTAGTTTGTTTGTTTAGGTTGTTTGTTTCGGTTTAATGACGTTGGAAAGATTTTTTTTTTTTTCATTTACTAAACTTTCTGTTCACTTTTTGTCTTTACATTAACAACAACTCTTGACATAGAAGCACGAAAATATTGACTCAAGGAGTAATGTGATGATTAAAGAAACAACAAAGAGAATAATTGTAAAAAAAAAAGAAAGGAGAGAAAAAGAGAGAGAGAGGGGGGGGGAGAGAAGGGAGGGGAGAGGGAGAGTGGGCAGAAAGGGGGGGGGGGTCTGAGCAAAGTAAGAGAAAGAGAGAGAGAGAGAGAGAGAGAGAAGGAGAGACAGACATACAGAGACAGACACAGATATATCGAGACAGACAGAGTGACTGACAGACAGAACAGGCAGGACAGACAGGCAGGCAGGCAGACAGACAGACAGAGGGACAGAGGCAGAGATAGAGACTAAGAGAGAGGAAGGAGACAGAGAGAGAGAGAGATAGAGAGAGAGAGAGAGAGAGAGAGAGAGAGAGGAGGGGGCAGGGAAGGAGGGAGGAAGAGGTTAAGTGAATGCAATAACCCCCTGCGTCCGTTCTGGCAAAACAAAAGTTAAACACCCGAAAAAAAATGTCTTTCTGAAAGAGAACCTTTTTTTTGAATGTATTTTTCTTTATAGAAAAACAAAGCAAAATCGCCATAGCCCGATTGGCGACACGTCCGCAATTCTTCCTCCAGAAGTTTCAGAAAATCTGTGGGTCAGTAGCCTGCCTCTTCCCTCTCCTTCCCTCCCCTTTCCCTCTCCCACCTTTCCATCCTCTCCAACACCCATTTTTCCCTGTCCCCAACCCCCTGCATTTCCGCTTTCCGGCCGAGAGCGATGTCGTGATTAATGAAGAACAGTTTGTTAAGTTTCTTCTGAGAAACCGATTCTGCCATTACTGCGGTTAAAGGACAGTCACTATTCAGTTTCCAGAAACTGTATATCCGTTATCGATTGCATAACAGCCGAATCTGACCGCGTTTTAAAAGCAGTGTCATTCCGTGCACAAAGTCGCGTCCACCATTGTATGGGGGGAGAAAAAACGGTAACACATTTTGAAGTGTATGGGAAAATCTGTTTACGAGATCAGTTATCTATTTTGTTGTCTCTGTCTTGTTTATGCTTCTTTTAGTGGCAAGGTACTCGGAACTTGGTGAAATGGCAGAAGCTACGAATATTTGCTGATGTTCAGATAATGTTAAAAAGTACAGAACTTCAGAGCATCATCTGTCAAATGCAAAGTCCAGTATTCATTCCCTGTCTGCCTCTGTCTCACTGTCTCTCTGTCTCTGTCCCTATCTGTCACTCACTCTGACTGTCCATCTGTCTGTGTGTCTGTCTGTCTGACTGTCTGTCTGTCTGTCTGTCTGACTGTTGTGTCTGTCTGCCTGTCTGTCTGTCTGCCCCCTCCTCTCCTCTCTCTCTCTCTCTCTCTCTCTCTCTCCCCTCTCTCTCTCTCTCTCTGCGCAGTGGCTCAGTGGTACAGGAGGAGATATGCATTTTACACTAAAGTCATTTATTCCGTGTATTGAAATACACGGTAAACATTTGACAGATAAGAGATGAAAAGTCGTGGTCACCGATACGTGCATCTCACTAAAAGAGTAGTAGCTCCGTGGTGTGTCACAAGGGCTGGCGAAACCTCACTACCCTCAGCAACACGTGGAAATGTTTATAGGGGAAAACGAAAATGAAAGTAAAACATGCCCAGTAGCGTCTGAGAACAAGCGCCGTCTGATAAACAGTAATATATATATATTATATATATATATATATATATATATATATATATATATATAGGGGTAACCTTGAAACATACGTTTGTGTATCTGTGTGAGAATACAGGGAGGTCAAAACGTGTCAAGAATCAGAGTGGTCAGCTCTGCAGTTCACTAACCCAAGCATGGTCAGTCACATCATCAGTGTGGACAGTGGCTGAGAACTGTGCTGAACCGCCCTTAGGTTCTCCCTGGAGAGGCAGTCTTCCACTGACTGACCAGAGAATTATATGCTGAACAGGTAAGATAAGACGTGGGTGAAAATAGATGCAGGATAAGTAAAACGTGGCGTTAAAGCCTGAACAATACAAAGATTGATTTCGTCTACATTGCATAGATTTGTGTGTATGTTTTGTTCTCAGTTGAGTGTTTTCTTATTTCGTTGTTTGTACTTTATTTAGTCTGTTATTGTTTGTTTGTGCTCGTTTGTTTCTTAATAGAAACGTCTTAAAGATTGGTTCGTGCACCAGCCGCCGTGGCGAAGTGGTTAGCGTCACGGACTCCCGGCTGGAGGTCGTGGGTTCGAATCCCATCAGAGTCATGTGGGTTTTTCTGCCCCGACCGGCTCCAACCCAGAGTTGAGTTTGCTGCGGACTCAGTTGGGAAGACGGGACCACACAGTCGGTTTCATCCACTTAATGGATGCGTTTCTGAGAGTGTTGCTCAAATTTCCTGACCAAACACTGCAGGTGCCTGTATCTCTCGGGCCTGGTTGACGCCGGGATATATTATGAAAGGAAGCGTAGAGTACAGCCCTGTCATGTAGTCTCAGACCGAAATGGAAATTCCGTAGCATCATCTTAATCATCCTCATCTCATCGATCACCATAAAAAAAATGTCTCAAATTCTGTGGCCCTTCATGCCCTGCTGTCATGGTGACCTCAATTTCGATGTCCTCTCCACGTCTGTGGCCTTGGTTTGGTTCCGTCGGGGTCACCGGTATCGGCGAGTCCATGGGGGCTGTCGTTGGACGGACGACTGAACACCACTGAAGTGACTCGGCGTCAGTGCAGTGTCTCCTCCGGTGGGTTGCATCTTGACGGATTGACACTGGACTGTGTCAGACGTTGGTTATCCATGGCATGCACGCACATACACACACGAACATGACGTCTTTGCTCCGCACACAACTGCATCCACTCCATATACATAAGGCGCAAACAAAGGTCAAGTTTGATTCATCCCCTCCTTAATCTTTTAAAATCCCATGGGGGTTCTTTCCTCTGGCATCAATCAAAGCTTACATATTTTCATAATCTGTCTTTCAGCTGGTGCAAACCAATCAAGCACGCTTCTTGAAACTCAATACTAATGTTGCAGGGTTTACTCACTGCAAGTGTCCCACACACACACTCTGTGGTGTCCGGAACTGGCTTCTCTCTGTGCGGGGATCCCATACTGCCCACTACTTATCACATCTACTGGTCGGCGACAAACTTTTGCCCAACCTGGATCTTCCCGCGGATCGGAACTTGGCCCGGGAAACGCGCGCAGCCCCCGGCCATCCACCTTAGTGCCTGATCTCCAGTCTTCTTCTTTCCTCTACCGCACGGGGAGTCGGCCCAGCTATAAAAAACCAGATAAACACGAGTTTCAAAACACTGCCAGCCAGTTAGCAGTCATATTACACTTTAACATTTTTTAACTCTTCAATTTTTCAAATATAGTTTCGGTTCCGAAAAGTAAACCGTTGAAAACAAAATGGAGAATTATCTAGATTCTCACAATATAAAATTAGATACTTACGGCTTCAGTACCGGTCAATCAACTACAATTCACATACTTCTGTATGTGTTAGGCCTCTGCCTTTATCAATCCATGGGCACAGTCCGCCTCTTCTTCACCTAAATCATCTGTTCCATTCTCAGAGTGCGCACCGATACAGGTCAACGCCTGTTTATATTCAAATCGCGTGAACAGTGTTAAAATTTTCACTCAAACCCTGGGCCACGTTCAGTCAATACGCTCCCTTGTGTCACACGACTAACCTATAGTGTAACGCACGAATCAATAATCTTTTTGTTAATCTGTACTGTCTCATGCAATCGCGTAGCATACGAAATATCGCTCCGCATTACATGACAGACTGCTTCCTGTGGATTGCCGGTGCCGGGGCCGAAGCGGGGCCGACCGGGCTGTGGCTGTGGACGGGGTGTCGGAATGAGCGGTGTGGGTGCACTGCCTCTGAGGTGGCGCAGAGGTTGGGACAGCAAAAGAAAAAAAAAAAAAAAAAAATTGGTTCGTGCATTTTGTTTTCCAGTTCATTGTAAAAATGTATTGGGGATACTTCATGCCCAAACAGAAGTAGCTAAACACAAACACAGACAAACACAGAACTCGATTCCTTTAGGAGTCAATCTAGCGCAGAGCCTTTAAGACTGCTTTACTTTTTTCTCTCTCTCTCCCTCTTTTTTTTTTTTTTTACACTTGTCCTTCAGTTTTTAATGATGTTAAACAGATTTTTCTTACTTCATTCATCCTTCTGTTCACTTTTTTGTCCTTCTAGTAACAATGCTGTTTGATAAAGAAACGAGGGAACATTGACACAACAAAAGAGGAATGTGAGGACAAGAGAAATATCAAAGAAAACTCAACAACAACACAACAACAACACAAAACAACAGAAAGAGAAGAGAATTAGAAAAAAAGGGAAAAGGAAGGGACTGAAGGGAGAGGGAGAGAGGGAGAGAGAGATGAGGAGAGAGAGAGAGAGAGAGGGAGAGAGAGATAGAGAGAGAGAGAGGGAGAGAGAGAGAGAGAGAGGGAGAGAGAGAGAGAGAGGGAGAGAGAAGTGGGGAGGGGTAAAATGAGTGTAACTTGTCATGCAATGACCCCCCTGACCCCGTTTTTGGTAGAAAAGTATAAAAACTGGTGAGCCCCGCTTATCGGCTTTTCCTGAAAAAAAAAAAAACATAAATAAAAGCAAAAACATAAAGAAAGAGAAAACATGAAAAAAAAAATGTGAGAGACGCTTCGTGAAAAAAAAAAACATAAAGAAAGACAGGACAAACCCTAGAATCGCCTCAGCCTCGTGGGTGACATGCTGGTCAGCAGCTCTTCCCCTAGATTTTTGTTTTAAAAAAAAAATCTGCGGGTCGGTAGCTTGCCCCCTTTTTTGTCTCATACCCTCCCTTGTCTCTCTCCCATCTTTCCATTCTGCCACGCCCTCTCCCACCCTCTCACCCACTCACTCCCCGACCCGTTCTCACAGTTTTCTTCCCCTGCTTTACCTCTTCCGACGGACAGCGTTTTCCTTATCAATGAATTGAGAACCAACAGGGTTTTTTTTTTTTTCCCCTAAGAAACCGCTTCTGTCCTTTCTGTCCTTTGCGCATGTAATAATAACAATAATGATGATGGTTTATGGCGTTTAATCTTACATCTAAGCCCTAAGCTCTTACAAATACAGAAAAGGTTAAAGAAAACATAAATGGGTGTGAAACCAATAAGAAGATGAATACTGCAGTAAGTACAATTGCAATAAGTACCATGCATCTACAAACAACGGGTGCCACCCACCCACCCCCGACCCAGAAACACGCACACACAGAACACACACACACACACCACACACCCACACACACACACACCACACACACACACACACACACACACACACACACACACACACACACGTGGGTATGTGTCAAAGGATATTCGCTATTGCATACATATTCAGAAACTGTTGTCCAGATGAATTGAAGCATCGCCAAGAAAGACAGTACATCAGAGCACAGTCAGTGTCATTCCCTGCGCAAAATCACGCCCACCAATGGAAGGGGAGGAACTGTTAACACGTCTGGAAGAATAGGGAAGATCAGTCCATTTGATCGTTTTGCTCTGCTTGTTTTTTTTTTTTTTTTTTTCTTTTCTTTCAGCGGCTTAGTGTTTGGAACTCAGGGATATAATAGAGGCTTTTGATGGTCGGTGAATAACGGGGTGTGTTTTTAAAAATGCAGACTTTTTGAGAGATCCACCTATTGAATAGAGAGTCCAATATTCTTTCCCTCTTTTTTGCCGCCCTATTTGTGTCTGTCTGCCTGCCTGACTGTCCTGTCTGTCTGTGAGCCCTCTCTCTCTCTGTCTCTGTCTCTGTTTCTCTCTCTCGCTCTCTCTCTCTCTCTCTCTGTCTCTGTCTCTGTCTCTATCGCTTTGTCTCTGACTTTCTGTCTGTCTCTCTGTCTTCTTTGTCTCTTTGTCACTATCCATGTCTCTCTGTCTGTCTGTCTGTCTCTCTTCTGTCTTTTGCTTTCCCACCCTCTATCTCTTGTTCCTGTTTCTTCTGCTGCCTGCCTGTCTCTGTCCTCTCTCTCTCACTCTGTCCGCCTGTCTGTCTCTTTCTCTCTTAGTCTCTGTCTGTCTGTCTGTCTGTCTGTGTCTCTGTCCTAGCTGTCTATCCTTCTTCTCTTTCTCTCGGCTCTGTGTCTCTCTCTCTCACTTTCCTCTCTATCTTTCTATCTCTCATCTCACTCACTCACTCTCTCCTCTCTCCTCCCTCTCTCTCTCTCTCTCTCTCTCTGCTCTCTCTTCTCTCCAGCTGGTCTGAGAAAGTTCCGGAGCAAGGCACCGCTTACAACAAAGTAATTGAATTTTTGCTCCCTGTTGTGCATCTTCTGTCTCCTCCTTCCCTCCCCTAGGGCTCCTAGATCCAACCCAGCTACATCCCTTTTTCTGATTCATTTTTGTTTCCCTCCATACCCCCTTCCTCCTCCTTCTCCCTTCCCTATTTCATTTCTCTCCGTCACCGCCACCTTTCTCTCCGCTCTCCCCTGCATTGTCCCTGGTCGTCTTAAAATGATCTTTTGTATGTTTTCCTGTCTTTCTTCCTCCTTTGTGTTGGGTGCCCCTTTCTGTTATCTTCCTTTTTTTTCAGGACATCTGCTCTCTCCCCCCTCCCCTCTTTCTCTCTCTCTGTCTCGCACTCTCTGTCTCTTTGTCCTCTCCGCTCTCTCTCCTCTCTCTCTCCTCTGGTCTCTCTCTCTCCTCTCTCTCATCTCCTCCTCTCTCTCTCTCTCTCTCTCTCTCTCTCTCATGTACGCCACTGATTGTCCTTTTTAGCACTCCAATTCTGTGGTCTGTTGTTCTTTTCCTTTAATCATCTCCTCCGCCTCTCCTACTTCTTTATGCTTCTTTTTATTTTGTTGTTTTTTTCTCTCTGTCCCG
>JADBJO010014826.1:11088-23588 GCA_016801955.1 Conus betulinus
TTCCCTTGGTGGGGAACAGCTGAACAGCCCCTGGGTTCTTCGCTGGGCCAGGAGCTGACCAGCATATCTACCTCTTCATCTCCCCCTTTCACCCGCCGTTTTGGTGAGTTTCGTACTCAGTTATTTAGGCAAGTTTTTTTTGTTTTTTTTTCTTTTTTTATTTTCACAAGTTAAATTAATGTTTAGACATTCTCTTATAGTTCTTGTGTGTTGTTACCTTTACTAGTAACGTTTTCCTTAGATACAAATTCTCCCGTTTTATTAGGTTTCCTAGGCACCTTTGGGAAAGGTACAAACCTTAGTGACCAAGTCAAGTTTTTGCACTCCTACGTAGCCAGGAATCCAGTCAGAAGGGGTCTTAATTGTCTTTGGGGAGAAAGAAATCTGTTCTTTCTTGGTTAAAGTTCTACGACTGGGTTCCTTATTCATATGTCTATATTGTCTATTCTTTCCTTTCTCTTATAGTTAGCTGTCTTTGATTGACAAACACTCGGGACGAACGCATCACGCTAATTGGAGTGCCTGTGTGACTAAGATTAAGTCGGAAAATAAGGGTCTCCTATCCCGACGCCCACGCTTTGGACTCGGTCCCGTCGTGTTTATCTGTTTTTGTCAGCCCTCTGTCTGTGTGTCATATTTTGTATTGTTTTAAGAATAATTTCAGTATTTCATCCCATTGTGAAAAAAGGGATGAGTTGCTTGATAGTTATTTTCCAGTAAAATTTTGAAAACAAATAGACTTGATCAAATAGAGAGTCCCCGTTCATGGTACACACGCATGCGCGCATGCACACAGACACACCCTGATAATTTGCCCTGTACACGTATTGATCGTCGCTGCAGGGCGTTGACCCTGTTTTGTCTCAGAAGGCCGGATCCACCTCTGGACACCCCTGGAGGTCGTCTCGTCCACCCCTCCCATCTTCCAGAACTGACGACGTGGGACCGGGACTTCTTCAACGCTACTGTTCTGGCTGATCCGTGTGGCCCTGGATGTGGACAATTTAGAGCTGACCGTGCGTCGCAGGAACTCAGACTTGGGTGATGTCTAAGTGTATTCGTGCTTGTGTTGTGTTGCCGTGGACGTGGGACTGAAATAGGAGTGAATTACATGCAGGCTGGCATGGTTGACGAGGAAATGGTGAAGTCTGGCTGTTTTGGAGTGACTGAGTGGAAATGGTTGTGATTGCTTTGGTGGTGTGAAGGTTTTTTGACCTGTCTTGAATCTTATTTAGTCTGTCTCTCCTCTATCGTTCTTCTTTCATTATGAAATTCTTTAATTAGTTGGGCTGGTAGTGGGAGTCCCGGGGGGAAGGAGGTTTTTGCTTTTCTTGGCTTTTGGGTTATTTTGTTCCATAGGTAACTTAGAACTGATAGGTTCTTTTCCCCTCTTCTTTACCATTCTATTCTTACTTGGTCTCTCCTCTGTCTTCAGTCTTCTTTGGTAGGCCTCTCTCCCCATATGGAATGAATGAGTATTGTCGATTTATAATTAATAAACTGTTATTGTCTTTGTAAATCCTTGGTGGTCTGGTTGAGTGAGTGTTTGGGTGTTTGCTATCAGTTATTGCCAGTGTCGAATTTTCCCCTTTATCCAAGTCAGCAGGTGAGTAATTAACCATATCTTCCAATTCACACTGTTTGTCACCCGTCCTTGCATTCATATCACCACACACTAAAAAGTAAACATCTTTTTTATCAGTACACTGAAGCAAACTTTCTTCAAGAAGTAGAACCCCATCTTTGATATCCAAGTCGTGATATGATGGACTACCCTCCGGGGGGATATAACAAGCAACTAAAATCAAATCTTTATCCAATTAAACAGACTCCTGTCTATTCTTAATGAAATCATGTATCAAATGTCAACTTAATCTCTTTTATCTTATTCTCAAAAAGTCTTTTTCACCAATAACAGCACTCCCCCAGAGCGTCTTCCAAAATGAGATAATTTCCTCGCTGGAGCATGAAACTTTATATAATCAGTGAATATATCAGTGAAAACAAAAGTAGAATCAGTGAAAGTCTCTGTAAGACAAATAAAAGCAAACGATGAAACGTAATTAACGAAAGAAACGTCTTTCAGTTTTGAACACAAGTTTTTCCACATTGTAATTAAAAAATGTAAACTGCAGTGGGTGACCATGCCTGTCCTATTGTTTTCTGGTTCGCAAACGTCTCTCCCTGCTACCCCCTTCTTTGCCCCGTTCACGCCCCCCAACAGTCTGTCTCTTGTTTTGACTCAGAAAACCACGCAGTTCAGTCTGTCTGGCCGAGTCCTGAGCTGTTCACTGGATTCAGGGACGCCCGTGTAGCCGAGTCAAGGGAAGCCCTCTTGTCAGCGACTGTCCTGTGACCTTCACCCACCGAGGAGAGACGCCGATTGGAGGGAACAGCCACGCCCTCGCTACCTTGCCCACCCCGCCTGACACGCTCGTCTGACAGGGGAGTGTCAGTCCCACTGCCATCAGACTGCACACCTGATGTGACGCGCCGGTCACCGTGAGGAGACACAGAGGCCCCACTCACACCCCCGTCAAGCTGCCGCGGTTCATCACGCACGACCGGCGTGTTGCACGTGTAGCGTACTGGGAATTCCGCACCCTCCATCGCGTCGCCCCCGTGAACGTCTGAAGTAGGCCCACCCGTCTCCGCCACGCCATCGGTCCGCTCGCTCTCCCGTCCGGCCCCGTGAACCCGTCTGCCAGCTGCCTAGGAATAACTTCTTGTTTATTTGCTGACGTCACTCCCTTCCGCACCAGTCCGTGTTTGACCACATCCGAGTATGATCGACTGTCACTTTGTTTTGGTCCCACCACCATCTTTCCCTTTTGAAAAAAAAGCTCTTTTTCCTTCTCTTTTTGCCTTTGCAACTATTTGTGACTGTGCTTTTTTTTTTTTTTTTTTAGATCATTAGAAACAGTTATTCCAGATTCTTTCAGCTTTTCCCGCAGCTCCCTATTTTTGATGAATCATGATGTACATTTTGTCACGCCACCTGGCAAATCGTACTATCATTGGTTTGGGCTGCCCCTCCACAGCACGGCCTGTTCTATGTGCTCTGACAATGTCTTCTGTATCCCACACTCTGTCCCCACCACCACGGTTCAGCACATCAACAACAGCAGCTGCACACGTGTCGAAATTCTCGTAGTGTGTTCGCGTTGTGCTATACCGTACATTCGCAAGTTATCTCTACGTGAGAAATCTTCAAGTCTGTCTGCGTCGATTTTAAGCTGTTCTATTTCTTTCTTCAATTCTTGGACTATCCGTGAAAGTCTGTTCGTCTCTACTCTGGTTTCATCTGACTCTTCGTACATCTGCTGCAAGTTTAATGTCACACCTGACACTGTCTCTGCCAACTGACTGTGGTCTTCTTCTAACTTGTCACAGCAACTGTTGATCTCCTCACACTCCTTCTTCACTAGTCCTAATTCAGTTTTGATGTGCTGAAGATCACCTCGGATCAAACTGGTTTGTTCGTTGAATTCTTGCTTGAGGGACAGCATCAGTGTGTTCATTGTCTGCACAGAGGCAGTGAATGAATCAGACACTGAACTTTCCGCTTTCTTTCCGTTGTCACTGTGCACAACACTCAAACTGTCAGGGTTGGGGCCAGGGTTCAGCTCCACGTCTCCACTAAGCATCAGCTTCCGAACTGAATAAACAGTGTTGATAACACACACACAGCGACACGACCAACAGAGGTACGTGCGTCATGGCTCCCTGACTGACACATGCAGACTGTCACTGCCCACACAACACGTTTTCTGTCATTCAGCACTGTTCCCCTGGTAATGCTCACAGTTTCCATTGTTACCCCCTCATTGCTGTCTAACACTGACCATGCATTTGACAGAAAGCTACACAGCATGGGCACAAAAATGCAGCACAACATGTAGGCCGTAAACAATATCGGCCGCTGACAATCGCGACTCAGCATTTCCGCTCGCCCGGTTTCTCCCCGCGCGCTCGTGAACGCAATGACCCACATTTCAGCGAAGCGTAGAAAAGGCCAACTCTGGCTCTCCACAAACTCAAGTCCGTCATTTTTCGTTGATACAACTGTCCGCGGTCACTGACAAAACCATTCGCTGAAGTACACTCGACAGTTCCAGCTTTTTTTCCACGTAACTTAATAAAAGAAGGCTGAGCACAACAAGAACAATGTTGATAGGCCGCCATTCCCAGCATGCACCGAGAGAGAGAGAGAGAGAGAGAGATCTTGCAGGAAAAGCAGCACCATCATTTAACATTCTCTATTGAAAAAGAAATCTTACGAATATGAAATTTTACATTACGTTTAATACTTTTCATGGGGAACAAATCTCTATCATCTTTAATACTCTGAAAGCCCACATTTGGTTATTTTGAAAACAGTCAAGATTCTAATCTTATCCATCATTTTTTTTCCGTGGTCGATTTCCAGTGACATAGGTTGGATACACTTACATAAATGATACTCCACGAAACGTTCATAAATGACACTACACTTACATAAATGATACTCCACGAAACGTTCATAAATGACACTCCACGTATTTTTTTATAAATGATATGTTCCACGTAACGTTGATAAATGATGCTCCACGTAACGTTTATAAATGATATTCCACGTACTTTTTATAAATGATATGTTTCACGTAACTTTTATAAATGATACTCCACGTAACTTTTATAAATGATATGTTTCACGTACTTTTTTATAAATGATGCTCTACGTAGCTTTTATAAAGGATGCTCCACGTAACTTTTTATAAAAAAAAAAATGCTCCACGTAAGAAAAATAATACGCTGTGCTTATTGTTAAAATGTCCGTATTTGTACGGTCTACAAACAAACAAAAATCCAGATACATCATTGTCCGTATGACGCCCCAAAGAACAGTGTAGGTCAGCCAAGTAAAGCATACACATGCTGCTGTTCATTGTGGAAATGTCGCTGAGTACATCAGGTGTATTTACTTCCTACTAAAATCTTTCCAGCCTTCAGAATCGTCACCTACAGTTTGTCTTTGATTGCCAATGATTGGCTGATGTCACGGAGTACACCAACGTACGGTGTCTCTCCTTCCTACTAAAATAGTTTTAAGTCTTCAGAATGGCCTTCTTCTTCTTCTTCTTTGTTCGCCTCACAGCGTCAGCCCAGCCTCGTTGATGAATGTAGCCGTTTTCTCCAGGTCTTGTCGGCAGCCGTGGAGCTTCGTGTGCAGCGGAGTCGGCGTTGGCCACACGGTTTCTCTCTGTGTCCTTTAAGAAGGGGACAGGTCTGTAGGACGTGTTCTGGTGTTTGGTCTTCAAGACCACCACAGAGCAGGAGGGGGAAGGCGCCAGCTTCAGCTTCCTATGCAGGTGGCCATTTGAGTCGGCAGTGGCCAGTTCTGAGTCTCATAATGACCACCTGCTCCTGTCTCTCCAGAAGATGGAAGGCATCCCTTGTGGGTTGTGGTCGCATCAGAGCCTTCACAAGGGTCTTCTTCTCTGCGAAGCTGACGCTGTTGTCTGGTTGTCTTCCTCTGGCTCCGGTTTTGGCGAGCTGATCGGCTGCCTCGTTCCTGGGAACTCCGCAGTGGGCAGGTACCCATTGCAGGACTACTCGTCTACTTTTTGCGAGTTCCTGGAGTTTCTCCATTAGACGACGAGAAGTTTGTCTCCTGCAAGGGCCTCCAGGACGGACAGCGCGTCAGAGAGGAAGACAACTTGGGTGCAGTCGCTCTGTGAATCATGAATCATGAGGCTGCCTGCATGAGGGCCTAAACTTCTGCAGCATAATTGGAGCAGTGTTTCCCAGTTGGTATCCCTGCTGTGTTGTGGTGTGTCCCTCAGGTGACTTGATGAATACGCCCGCTCCTCCATCAGACACTGCGTTGGTTGCTGAGCCGTCGGTGTACGCATGTTCAGAATGGCCACCTGCAGTTGGTCTTTGACTGCCATCATTGGGTCTTGATAATTTTTTTCATCACAACATGCTGAAGAGAAAAAAACACACCTGAAGGTGCGGGTAGGACCCAGAGAAGCACTGTCCTCGACTTGCCGAACCAACCAGCCGGTAGCAATCCTGCACCAACCTTTGGCAGCCTGTGCTGTGTTCACACACATAGGGTGCAGGCACGCACAGGGACGCACATTAAGACTAGGGACATACATTAAGACTATTGACAAACAGTAAGACAGGGACGCACATTAAGACTAGGGACATACATTAAGACTAGTGACAAACAGTAAGACTAGGGACGCACATTAAGACTAGGGACATACATTAAGACTAGTGACAGTAGACTAAACAGTAAGACTAGGGACGCACATCCAGACTAAAGATGCGCATGAAGACTAGGGACATACATTGAGACTATTGACAAACATTAAGACTTGCCACGCACATTAAGACTAGGGACCTAAGGGACATAACTGATACCTGCCAGAGGTCAGTAACTGGCTGATGCCTTTTTTTCGTGTATTCCTGCTGCAAAAACAGAGCGTAAAACTAAAACCGTGCAACTGTTGAAAGGACCTGGGCGTGGCTGCCTCATTTAGCAACATTAACGTCTGGACTGTGTAGCTGAGTGACACAAGAAGACAAAGAAGGATGATGAAGACAACGCGCGAGAGAGAGAGAGAGAGAGAGAGAGAGAGAGAGAGAGAGAGA
This sequence comes from Conus betulinus, assembly GCA_016801955.1. Taxonomy (NCBI): domain Eukaryota; kingdom Metazoa; phylum Mollusca; class Gastropoda; order Neogastropoda; family Conidae; genus Conus; species Conus betulinus. The sequence goes on from JADBJO010014826.1 coordinate 17,734, forward strand.
GAGAGAGAGAGAGAGAGAGAGAGAGAGACAGAGAGAGACAGAGAGAGAGACAGAGAGAGAGAGAGAGAGAGCGAGAGAGAGAGAGAGAGAGAGAGAGAGAGAGAGAGAGAGAGAGAGACAGAGAGAGAGAGAAAGAGAGAGACAGAGACAGACACAGAGAGAGAGACAGACAGACACACAGAGACAGAGACAGATGGACAGACAGGCAGGCAGGCAGGCAGGCAGGTAGACAGGCAGGCAGGCAGGACAGACAAGACAGACACAGAGACAGAGACAAAGAGACTGTTGTTTTTCTACCAAGCCCACCGTAAACGGTCATAATATTAGGGCTGTCATGAGGAAGACAACAACTGGACGCCGCCAGCAAACTCACAGCAGAACGTCCTGCAACTGAGACAAAACGACCATCAGCTGTTTCTCACGGCTCTTCCTCCGCTGTTCCCGAATGACGTTGATGGTGTACAGGAACGGGTTGAGGGCCGAGAGTTGAGCGGCAGCACCAAGACGGCCATGATGACGTTGACTTCCCCTGGAACGTCCACGCCTCCGACCGCCATCATCCCCAGGACGCCGATGGGAAACCAGCAGGCGAAGTCCGACACGGCCACGGTGATCAGCCGCCGAGCGATGACCTGGTCCGTGGACTTCCTGCCGATGGTGCCGGAGCCGGTCAACGTGTTGGAGGTGACCGACCAGTAGATGAACACCTGCCCCAAAGCTATGAACAGGAAGAGGACGAAGTTGAGGGCGATCCAGATACCGAAGGAGTATGCTGTCCCGGGAACTCGGTCGTCGTGATGGGCAGCGGGATGCAGATGCCGGTCTGGCTGTAGAACTGCCAGTGTGACGTCACAGGGGTCAGAGGCGTGGCGGCCAGCACGAGCCCCGCCCACCAGGCGGCGCTGCTGGCCAGATGCGCTGACGTCGGCGTGCGTGAAGTGGAGCTGGCTGAAGGGAAAGCGCAGCACCAGGAAGCGATCCACAGTGATCAAGATCTGAAAGACGGACACCTCAGAGGACAGGAGAGAGAGGAACCCGGCCACCTTGCAGGTGGTGCTGTGTCTCCAGGAGTAGTCGTTCCACAGGTAGATGTCTTTGTACCTGTAGTCAGCCAGTCCGATCACCATCAGGTACACCCCCATCAAGAAATCAGACACACACAGATGCAGGACGAAGACGCCGAATCCGAACCGCCGCGTTCCTTTGTTGAAGACGGTGCGGTACAGGAAACTGGTGAGGTTTCCCACCAACGCCAGATTGGCTAGCAGAGCCAGGATAACCCGGTGGAGGTGACTCTGCATCAAATCCTGACAGGACGACACGGCGTCTTTCGGACCCGACACCACTTGGGGCTGAACTTCTCGGGAAGAAGCGCTGGGCAGCACAGTTTATAATTGCTGGCTGTCACGGACCGAAGTTTGAGAAGATTGTGGAACAGCTGTGGAGGAAAGGTGATTACCGGACAGCCTGAGAGATCCACAGAGCGCAAACGACCGTAGAACCCGGAAACCCGAGCCGTGCACGTGACGCACACTCCGCTGCCCGACAGGTTGAGCTGGTCCAGATGAGTCAGTGTGTGCAAAGGATCCACGTTCACCGCGTCTACGCTGACACGGGACAGGTCTAACACGCGAAGTTTGGTGCACGTGGACAGACCAGAGAGACCGTCTTGAAGGTCAAGTGGGTTTTCCCGCTAAAACAAGCACTTGCAGAGATCTGAGGGTACTGAAGTCACCAGGTAGAAGACAGGTGATGAGATTATCGCTGAGGTCCAGACTGATCAAGTTAGGCAGAGCAGGTGCTTGAACCTGAGACACAGAAACAACCCGCCAAACTGACGTGGACCAGCATGGTGTTGTGTTCGTGAAGTCCATCAACGTCATGTTGCTCCTGTCCGCGTTCAAGAAGCGAAGTTCTGGATGGTCAGCGACAGCGACAGACCGGTTACAGTAAAACGCCAACCCGAAGCACCTACATTCAGGTGGACAGGTGAAGTGACACAACAGCTCATCATCATTCTGAGGCACTGGCCATACCTGTCGTCACACACGTGCTCGGGCACACACGCACACGCGGGACTGGCGACAGCGATAGTAGCCAGGACACTGGTACGTCTGGCAGTCTGCTTCATCCTCACGCCCCGGGCAGTCGTGGATGGCGTTACATCGCAGATAGACGGGCAGACACAGGGTCATGTCGGAAGTAGGACACAGAAAGTGAGACCCGGGGCACGACTCTGCTGACCTGATGACGTCAGTGTTGAGTGTTTGTTCCCCTGATGACCACCTCACCAACATTAAACGGTAAGGACGGCTCGAGTACGTAGAAAGCCTGTCCAGGTCTTGTTTACACCTCTTTTTTCGTCGTTTGCAGACACACACTGCACCATGTTGTCGCATCTCTGGCCGAGCTGCAGGCACTGTCAATCAATGAGTGAAGGCATATAACTGAGGAATGGATTTTTTTTTTGGTTTGAACTGCTGTTTGGGCTTAGTTTTTTTTTTCTTCTGTAGTGTGTGATTGATGTCAAAACAACTGTTATCATGACAGTGTTTGCAAATCTATGAGCTCGCACACACACACACACGCACACACACACACACACACACACACACACACACACACGCACGCACGCACACACACACACACACACACACACACACACACACACACACACACACACACACTCGCGCATAGACAGACAGACAGACAGACAGAGGCAAAGCACAGATGATACCAGACCAGACTAAAACTCCTGTTCATGCACCGTACCCTCTTTGATTTTTTTTTTTCTTTTACTCTATTGTTTTTTATCACACCAAATGCTTCATGCTCTAGAAACAAGATGAATGGAAAATTTCTAGACAAAAATATCCATGTATTAAAATATTCGTCGCTATGAAATTTCGTTGGAAGAATTTGGAGGTTATTTCGTAGGTGCCAGTGTTGTACTGACGCGAAGACGTAAAAGGAATGTTTCTCTTTCTTCATGTAGCAGAAGGAATAGACTACACTTCCAAAGACAGTTCCTGTAGGCAACAGACTAGGACGCATTATGAACTGAGAGAGAGAATTCAAACCCAGACAGCTTGACATGAGCATTCACTGAACAGTACTGTGTCACCGTCTGCTCATGGAAAGGTGTCCGGCTCTAGGTCAGGTCATCATCTCAGCATCAACAGACACTATTCCAGACAACACAAAGTAAGGGAAGATAACACCCGTCTTTCCATCGCAAAAAAAAGGAGTTACCTTTTCAACGTGTGGGTCAAACAAATAAGTGTTGTGAGCCAACTATGTTATTTGAAGTGCGCGCTCAGGATCACGATCGGGATATTGACTAGTTTGCATTCCGAACTCAGTTTTTCACACCCATGTTTTTGGCATTTTCTTTCTTGTCTTCTCTCTCTCTCTCTCTCTCTCTCTCTCTCTCTCTCTCTCTCTCTCTCTCTCTCTCTCTCTCTCTCTCCTCCCCCCCTCTCTCTCTCTCCCTCCCTCCCCCTTTCTCTCTGTCCCCTTTGTCTCTCTTGCACCCCCCCCCCCCCCCCCTCTCTCTGTCTGTGCACAGACACCGAAACCACAAAAATGTGCTGGTTGACTCATTTTTTGTTTGTTTGTTGTTTCCTTCTTCCGTTCTTTATAATGGGAACGAAAAAATGCTGCTGTGTGTGTGTGTGTGTGTGTGTGTGTGTGTGTGTGTGTGTGTGTGTGTGTGTGTGTGTTACTAACGGCCATAACGGCCAATAACGGTTTTAGCTATTTATAGAATATCTCAGAAAGTACTTGGTCGATCTCTCTGAAAATTTGTAGGCATGTTCATTATGGGTCATGGATGATGCCCAATGTGTTGATTTACCGTTATAGTCGTCACTAATGGCCATAACGGCCCATAACAATTTTTCCTTTTTTAATGGAATATCGCAGAAAGTACTTGGCCAATCTTTCTGAAAAATTTGTAGGCATGTTCATTATGGGCCATGGATGATGCCCGATGTGTTATTTTACCGTTATAGCCCGTCACTAACGGCTATAAGGGCCCATAATGGTGTTTCTTTCCTTATAGAATCTCTCAGAAAGTACTTGGCTGATCTTTCTGAAAATTTGTAGTATGTTCATTATGGGTCACGGACCATGCCCGATGTTTCATTTTACCGTTATAGCCGTCACTAACGGCCATAATGGCCTATAACGGTTTTCCTTCTTTATGGCATATCTCAGAAAGTACTTGGCCGATCTTTCTGAAAATTTGTAGGCATGTTCATTGTGGGCCATGGATGATGCCCCAATGTGTTATTTTACCTTCATAGCCGTTACTAACGGCTATAACGGCCCATAACGGTTTTTTTTCTTCCTTATAGAATCTCTCAGAAAGTACTTGGCCGATCTTTCTGAAAATTTGTAGGTATGTTCATTATGGGTCATGGACCACAGGTATGTTCATTATGGATCACGGATCACAGATGATGGCCGATGTTTGCCAGGATAGCCGTTACTAACGGCTATAACGGCACAAAATGGTTTTTCCTCTTTATGAATATCTCACGCGTATTCATGATAAAAAAATGGGAGTACGTTTATATGCTTTGCATCTTCTTTTTTTTTCTTTCTTCGTTCATTTCATTTCCTCCTTTCCTCATTGCTTCAGGCACACTTACCTGGCGGTCTCCACAGTCAAAAAGGTAGTGTGGGGAGGGCACGGGGGGTACACACAAAACTCCTCGTCGCTCTGATCGCTGCAGTCCGCGCGATGGTCACACACCAACATGTAAGGCACCTCCTGCATCCGATTGCCACACAGAAAGGAGGGCGGCGGAGGAGAAGGATCACGATCAGTGGAGCATGAAGATTGCCCCCTAGGCTCTCGTCCAACCAAACACTCGCTCTGCAGGTCACAAGCTAGGAACTCGTGGACCACGTGACCTGCCAAGCAACTAGTGACGGACACAGGATATTGTTTTTTCGAGCTGTGGCAAGTGTGACACCAGACCCTGGTCTGGCATCGACGGTTCCAGACTTCGAGTCAATTCACACAAGAAGTGTTGGGTGAAAGGTGGCATCTTCATTTTTAGTAGGTAGACGCCAAAAACATGACCCCATGCGAAGAAAAAGCAGTGCAAAGAGAAGTCGTCTTGGGTACGTCTATTTTGGTAAGTATAGTATGCGACGGTGTTATCTACCCAGCGAAGCAACAGTCCATACCTAAACAATGTGAAATACAAGATAACGTGAAGGCAATGGAAGGGGGAGAAACTGACAGACGGACAGACAGGCAGGCACAATAATAACTACGTTTGGGAGGGGGAGGAGACGCCAAAGCCCCATTTTAAAGGGTTTATGGGCTTTGGCTTACAAAAACAAAGTGCATATATACCTGACATGTAATTGCAGTAATATCATAAACAAACGCGCGCGCGCACACACCCGCACACACACACACACACACACACACACACACACACACACACACACACACACACACACACACACACACACATATATATATATATATATATATAGATAGATAGATAGATAGATAGATAGATAGATAGATAGATAGACAGACAGACAGATAGATAGACAGGTAGGTAAGTAAGTAGGTCAGGTCGGTAGGTAGGTAGGTAATCAGGTAGGTAGCTAGCTAGATTGACAGATAGACGGACAGACAGATACATAGATAGATTTAAGGGAGAGAGAGGAGAGAAACAGACAGACAGAGACAGACAGACAGATACAGACACACAGAGACAGACAAACAGAGACAGACACACAGACAGAAAGAGTAATTTCGACAGTGGACAAACACACACACACACACACACACACACACACACACACACATGAAATCCTACATGTTA
>JADBJO010014826.1:28588-38107 GCA_016801955.1 Conus betulinus
GCCGTGGCGGACACCACTACGGCGAGGAGTCTCCTGGCGACCAGCACCTCCAGGGTCCTTCCGCTGGAATCTGTCGCATGACCAATGTCCGGTTCATAGTCCAGCCAACCAAGCCTTGAGCTGCGACCACGACGGGACACAGACTGAAATGGAAGAGAAGCAGAAGAACAAAGGAATGAGATGGATGATGACGAATGTGATTCAGGTGTAAAGAATGGGCGCTGTGCTCTTTCCTTGGAGTGGGAACAGGCAGGCACAAGGCAGTGTGACCATAGAAACTCCAGCGCGGTGTTTTCAAAGGACAGGGGAAGTGTGGCCAAAAGAAGGCCAGTGATCCATGTCACCAAACTGACCAGGTGAGCTGATTTGGGGACAAAGCAGAAATGGTTCAGGAACTCACACACCGCCAACGCTCTGTCCAGAGTCATCACACAGATCAGGAAGAAAGACACCTGAGCCGACAGGACGAACACCATTCCGGCAGACGTGCACGTGACACTGGATCTCCACAGGACGTCTTTCCACAAGTACGTACCCTGAAACACTCTATCCGCTACCGTTATGATCATCAAATACGTGCCTTGTAAAATGTCAGACACACCCAAGTGCAGCAGAAACACCCCACAGCCAAACGACTGGAAGTGTTTCCGAATGATAACCCAGTAAAATAAGGCAAAAAGATTGCCGCTCAGGGTGACAGCGGCAGCAGGGCTAAAGAAATTCTGAGTTCTTGACTCTGAAGCAGATGGTCGCAGGATGACACAGGGTCAGACTGAGACTGACACTGATTTGGGTTAAACTGCTTGGGAAGCAGAGCTGGGCAGCACAGCTTGTGGTTCGAGGATGTCACCGATTCCAGTTCTGTTAACTGGTAGAAAATATCTGGAGGAAACTGCTGGAGGGGGCACTGCCAGAGGTCTAAAGAACGGACAGACTTCAGTGGCTGGAATCCTCCATCAACAACGTGGTTCAGCCCGGTGTTGGACAGGTTTAAGGTCTGAAGATGAACCAGATTCCTTAACTTACTGGCATTCAATTGACCGATCTGAATTTCTGACAAATCTAGCACTATCAGATTTTCAAGCTCAACTATAGCTGGCACGCTGGAATGAAACTGAAGAGGGTTATCAGCTAAGATCAGAATTTCTACACTTTTCATCTTTTCCAAGTCGTCAGCTTGAAGGTGGGGTAGGCGATTTTGACTCAAGTCGAGACTTTTAAGGGTTTGGAAGATCAGGTGCCTGAACATCAAGCAAAAAGCAATTGGATAAACTCACATGAATTAACATGGTGTTGAGCACCAAGTCCATCAGGGTCATGTTCGTTCCATCAGCGTTTAAGAACCGGAGTTGCCGACGGTCAGCGGCAACAAAACTCTGGCTGCAGTAAAAACGCCATCCCGAAGCATCTACAAGCAGGTGGACAGGTGAAGTGACACAACAGCTCATCGTCATTCTGAGGCACTGGCCATACCTGTCGTCACACACGTGCTCGGCGTGCAGGCACACACGGGCCTGGCGACAGCGGTAGTAACCAGGACACTCGTACGTCTCACAGTCTGCTTCATCTTCATGTTCTGGCAGTCGTACACTTTGTTACACCTCAGGTAGACCGGCAGACAGTAGTAACCGGGAGAGAGACACTGGAAGTGAGTTGAGGGACAGGATGTGTTGTGCTCAGCTGTGCGGAGAGGACTGATCACAAGGAGTCCCCTGAAATCCATGTCGACGATGGCTGGCGGGGGTGCAGTCCCTCCATACTGTCGACGATATGGTTTTTGCTTGCCACAAAACTCCTCATCACTGCCCGAACACACACTGCTTCATGTAGTCACAACGCTGGTGTTTGGGTATGCACTGAAAGCATACGGGTGACAGTGTACAATTGTGAACTGATTCAGACAAGCCTGTTGTCATCTAACTGTTCCAGTAGTCAGTATACACTGTTCACTATTATTGGTTTCTCTCTTCTTATGGTCCAAAAAACTATTAACATTTTATGATCAATAACATTCACAGATTCCGTCTATGCATGATCCGCATCGAAATCTATATCAGTACATGTGTGAATCATCAGAAACTCCCATTTCTTTTCAGCTCCCCACTACCCATCCATTATGGCTGATCAATATTCTGGTTGAAATCTTAAGATTGTGCATTTAATGATAAAATTATTTTTTCATGGAAGACTGACCTTTTTCAAAAAAGAAAATTTGCTTCCTGGTATTTCACAGTCATATAGAAATATCTCCTATGGGCCATTGCAAAAACATATCCTTGAAGACAGTAAGATTATTAAGCTGGGGATCGGTGAGTTTGCACGTTCCTTTTGTTATGAGGAATTTACACCAGTGCGTGAGGGTATGTCTTCGATGCTTTATTTATAAAGAGACAATGAAGATGGCTCTGAAACTTCCATGAAGGTAACATGACATTGTAAGCTGGCTCTCTTCTTATTCAACAAGCCTAAATTTCTGAAATGCGCTGCAGGTTCACTTGTTAAATAACCAACCGTCAAGGACAAGGCATAGCACTACAGATTTCTCCAAACTTATCTTTCAGAGAAAGCGTGGGGGCGGTGAGAAAGTGGGGGGGGGGGGGGGGGGGGGGGGTGTGTTTACAATCCACCAGCTTTCACCCACTGGTCGCTGGTCTTCAGTTTCCTCCGAGCTGATCTCATCATTTTATGGAGCCACTCAAAGACATTGGGACATCTCCTATACAGCACACAGGCTGTTCTTTGGGGACCAGGTGTATATCTAATTCTAGCTTTCTTAACCAATTTTTGACCTCAGTCAGTGTTGGTGGATTTTCATTGAACTTTTCCTCTGGGGCTGCAGACTGCTGCAAGCTCTGGATTCATGTGGTGCTTCGCTCTGAGGGCGGGAATGTGTTATCCACACATGCTGCTCAAGAGCGTCTGTGTTCACTGTAAATTATCTCTGATTTGGAGTACTCGATTATGTATGTCATTAAAGTCCCCTGAAGAAGACATTAGGAGGTCGAACTAGTGGGAATATTTTGAGTCTGGTTCTTTTTATTTCTGTTTTGTTTGCGTTTATAGACAGATACAGAGATCGATAGATAGATAGATAGACAGACAGTTAAACATAGAGAGATAATATGGTGTTTTATTGCTAACTAACATATTGTGTTTATAGGTAGATTGACAGGTATAATGATTTTTTTTTTTATCTCTATTATACGTGCGTTGAGAGAGAGAGAGAGAGAGAGAGAGAGAGAGAGAGAGAGAGAGAGAGAGAGAGAGAGAGAAATGCAAAGACATCCTGCAAAAAAGGATACAGGAATGTCTGTCGAACACTGGCGAGGAATGGAAAGCCTTCAAAGAATCCCTGCACAACGCTGCAGCTGACACCCTGGACTTTGTTAAAAACACAACATAGAGACTGGATTAATCAAAACGTCCCTGAGATCAACAAGCTCATTCAGATGGTAACTCTTTAACCTTCGACGACGACTTAGGCCAAGACTAAAGCATTTGATGCCCTTCTGATAGAATTCTTCTTTACTGATGACTGTGCACTGACTTCGCACTCTGTGTGTGTACATTTACATCAGTGGGTGTCCTCATAGTGTGGGTGGGGGACGCATGCACCTCTCGCTCCCCCAAGATCGTGACCGCATTTTCAATTTCAGGAACAGAATTACGGTGCTGCCCTGAGTCGCCATCCAAGACCTGGGCACCATGGAGGCTGGACGTCCTACAGTTAGACAGAGGAGGTCCAGAATGGACAGCACCAACCACTGACACGTCTCTATCAATTGACATCACCAAGCATCACTGAGGTCACAAAGCGTCCGTCAGACAATCTAAACATAACTAGATATCATGGGAAGGTCAGGGTGACATTTGGGGACAAGAATTATCGATCAGTTTAAAGAAGCAGGCATGAAAGGCATTACCGACAGGTTTTTTGTTGTTGTGTTTGTTGTTTGTTTTGTTTTTTTTTTTTTGCTTTGCCTTCAACTACGAAGCTCAATCAGTGGACATTACTGGCATCATATTGAGACAGAAGGGACACATTAAAAAAAAAAAACCTTTCGTGTTACCAGATGGTGCCTTACAAACCCGCATCACTTCAAAGGGGAGGGGGGGGGGGGGGGGGCTGAAACTAGATAACCTATGCATGAAGTTGACAATAGTTCAGACGAAACCAGTTGGTCATTTGCTGCTTAACGACTGTTCTAGTTATTTCTAGTAATATTATTTCCGCCTGCAGTCATCTCACTTTGAAACTATTCTACTCTTTAAGTTTTGTAACACAAAGGACATCACCATTGACTGCCACGTACCTGATGCTTGTACTCTTCTTTGCAGTCGAAGGTCAGGGCTCGAGTTGCACGTGGGATGCACACAGAAGTCCTCGTCACTGTGATCACTGCAGTCAGGTCGGTGGTCACACACACCAACATGTAAGGCACTTCCTGTATCTGATTCTTGCACGAGAAGGACGGGGGAGCGGGATGGTCAAAGAAAGACAGGCACGTCTCACGTGCTTCCAGCAAGGAGCTCACCAAACAATCGCTTTCTACGTCACACGCCAGAAACTCGTGCGTCACATGCGACTCATTTGCATACCGTCGCTCAGAGGGGCACGTCACGTGGGACACCGGAAAGACCGCGTGACCGTAAGGCGGGAAACGGACCAATTTCTGATCGGAGAATTTGGATGGGGTTCTTGGTTTGAATTCACAAAGCGCAACAGTTTTGGCTCTTATCTGATTTTTCTTCCCACACACGTTGTAAATCTTCTCATGTCCCTGGCCCGACGTGCAGCCATGAAGACACCACATAAAGGTCTGGGAAGTATAAATGAAGGTGTTGCACTCTTCAAGCGTTGGATGAAAATGCTGTGCTTTGATCTTCCCATTGCCAAAGGAACTCGTACCTGAAGGGTTAAATTTCTTCGGCTCTCTCTCTCTCTCTCTGTCTCTCTCTCTCTCTCTCTCTCTCTCCCTTCTCTCTCTCTCTCTCTCATTAAGCACAAAAATCTACCTACTGTGTATTCTTAGCATCATTGTGTGATGCATATGTACCTGCTTTCTCTTTTCATTTTCTTTCATGATGATAATATTATGTATATTGTGGGTACCACCCCTTCAGTATGGGCTGTAGCCTTAATCTTATCTTCGTATTCGTATCCTCTGTGTTAGTAGTTCTTTAGTTTAACGTCTATTCACTATAAGTGTTATTAGACAAAAAAGAGAAAAGAAAACCCGTATGATTGTGTGTGTGCGTGTGTACGTGTGTGTGTGTGTGTGTGTGTGTGTGTGTGTGTGTGTGTGTGTGTGTGTGTGTGTGTGGGGAGGCGTGTGTGTGTGTGTGTGTGTGTGTGTGTGTGTGAGTGTGTGTATGTGTGTGTGTGTGTGTGTGTGTGTGTTGTGTGTGTGTGCAGAGAGAGAGAGAGAGAGGACTGTGTTAGGGACAAGAGGGGAAGGTTGGGATGGGTGGTAAGGTAGGTAGATATTTACTTATCCTGGTCGTTTATCTAGCCTTTAGTGTATGTTGATCGGGAGAATTAAAGTATATGAAAATGAAACAAGTTTAGCAGGATTAGAGCATAATGCAGGGGGATGGACGGGGGAAGGGAAAGAGTTTGCTGATGGGGATGAGGGGGGAGGGGGTGGGGGGGCATCAGGGTGGAAAGGCAGACAGAATGTAGGAAAGGAGTGGGAGGGTGGGGGTGGGGGATAACCATATATATCATATAATCGTAACTCTTATATCAATGTCGTACAACACAATAATTCTAATATAGAGTACATCAGAGATAGATGCCAAGTGGACCAGAATTAAAATTTTCAGAGAACACGCAAAGTAATGAGTGATTATTTAAAATATTTTCAGTGGATAAGGATGCACTGGCTGACTATTGATCTGCTAACTTTATCTTAGGAAAAAATGCCTAACTCCCCCCTGGGCAGTGAAGAAGTAGGTGGTTTGCAGTAATTTGTTTGCCACATATGCAATGTATATATTTAGAATGTTTTGTTCTAAAAGCATTTAATCGGAACCTACACATCAAGCTAGTAAGATGTCTGGAATGCATTACAGATAAATTGTTTAAAAAGGATTTCGGATTCGCTGCATTCTTTACTTGTACACAGTGCTGGTAATACTAATTATTTTTTTTGTGCAGTTCAGCAACCTGATTTTGAGACACTTTTTTTCTATGCGCTGGTTAAATTCATGCAGATCTAGTTGAATGTCAAGATACTGTGATCCTTCTATATTTTGTTTTTGCTGCCCTTTTAGCCGCATGATCTGCCCACTCGTTGGCGGGTGATTCCGGAGTGAGAAGGAATCCAGCAAAAGGTAATACTGGTACCCTTTAGAGACAACTCATGAATGATATGTTTTATTTTAATAGTCATTTCTGGTTGTTTTTTTTCATGCCTCGGGATTTAATGGCTTGTAAAACAGACTTTGAGTCCACACAGAATAAGATTTTGCATGTATCCGTCCAAAGATCTACAATGTAATTTAATGCCGTAAGTATGGCTACAAATTAAGCAGTAAAAATGGAACAATGTTTACCAATGTAGTATCGTTTTTTTTTCTGTTTTTAATGAGGGTATTACAAAAGCTGCACCAGTATTTCCATCATCAAGAACTGATCCATCGGTGTTTATCTTTAGATAGTCTGTATACTTACTTTCCAAGTGGGAGTCAACTAAACATCCTCTGTGTGTGTGTGTGGTGTGTGTGTGTGTGTGTGTGTGTGTATGTGTGTGTGTGTGTGTGTGTGTGTGTGTGTGTGTGTGTGTGTGTGTGTGTGTGTGTACATCTGTCTTTGTGTACCAGTCTGTCTCTTATCACTGAAACTTTTTCATACGAAGGCGAGAGCATTCCCAAAAAGGCGAGAGCATTCCCATTCAAGTTTTAACAGATTCGGGGTCATCTAATTATAATGACAGCTCTCTCCCTCGTTCTTTCTCTCTCTTTCTGGTGAGTAAGTGAGTGTCTGCCTCTGTGTGTGTGTGTGTGTGTGTGTGTGTGTGTGTGTGTGTGTGTGTGTGTGTGTGTCTATGTCGTGTGTGTGTGTGTGTGTGTGCGCGTGTGCATGCGTGCATGTGTATATGTGTGTATGTATGTATGTGTGTGTGTGTGTGGGGGGGGGGGGGGGTAAGTGTGCGTTTGAAAGATGGAAGGGTGGAGAGGATGATTACAGACTGCGTGAGGAGACTTGGGAGTCCTCGACGCTAACTACTTCGCCATGGGCGGTAACTTATGCAATGAAATCTCACCTCCATCACCTCCATCACTTGGCTGCCGTAGCCAACTCGAGTTCAATGCAATGAACATGACCAATGACTCGGGGACTGAGCTACATACCAGACGTACATTTGCTCCTATGAAGGCAACAGCAGCGCGCACACCATCGAAGGTCAGGTACCCTACGGGCGTTGTATGGCAGAACATCCCCTTGCGGGACATTTGAAGATTAGACAGGGACTTCAAGAGGCAGAGTGGAATTTTGAATGAAGACTGGGAGGATAGTGGAGACAGGTTCTCTCTCTCTCTCTCTCTTTTATGATAACTGAAGAAGTGGACTTAAACAACGTATATACAGAAGACTTCGTAAAATACAAGACTGTGCCGTACAGAAAAGAGACTGAACAAAGCCTCTGCAGCAACAAACTTCTGCAAAAACTGCTGTTTACTGCGAGCAAGGCAATATTGTGCATTGCCAGCTTGTAGAACTTTACAAGTGCACTGTGCGGCTACGTGACTTGTGTATTAATGTGTGTGGCTTTTTTTTTTTTCCCCCCCCCCACACTTATTTTCAATTTAAGACGTTGGTTCTTTGCCTTTTTTGTCTTAAGTTTCATTTTACTTTATTTCGCCTCATATTCTGTCCCCTTAACTGTAATTCTACTCTAGAAGTGCTTCCTTTGTGAGGGAGTGTGTATTTTTATTTCAGAAAGGTGTACCCATAAGTATACCATCTGGCCAAGGAGCCTACGGACATATACCGTGAAGATTTTCTTTGTATTTTGGGCTTTTTTTTTCCTTGTTTTTGTGGCTTCTCATACGCTTCTAGTTTACTAAAGTTGTTACGGTGTGTAAAAAGCCCCCCGTTTTCTCTCCCTTTTATGTAATTTTTATTGTGTTCCTTGATTATACAAATCCTAACGTCAATTAACGTGCAAAATCGTCGTCTCCTTTTATCATCACATCAGCACACAACTAGAAATGAGCAAGAACAGTCTGCATGGCCATGCAAAGAAGGACTCCGAATCTGTCACCTTAATATCCAACATGCAGTTAACAAGACATCAGATATATCAACACTGATTTGGAATCATGGTAAACCTTTTCATATCTTAGGACTCTCTGAATCCAGATTAGCTGCACACATTAGCGACAATGATGTAACTATTCCAGGATACAATACAATCCGGAAAGATCCTTCACTTGCGAAAGAGACGGGTCTTCTTATCTACATCAGCGAAACCCTCGGCTTCAAACGACTTCTACACCTAGAAAGTAACGGTGTAGAAATGTGTTTGGATAGAAGTTAAGCTGAAAAGAAACCCTCCCATTTTTGGTTGGATTCTGTTACACAGGGACCCATCTGAAAGAATAAACTGGGTCGACAAATTTATTACGATGATGGATGCAGTCTCGCTTGAATCCAAGGAAATCATTTTACTTGGAGACTTTAACATAGACCTTCTGAAAGTACAAAACCAATGGACCGAGGTATTCAGTCTATTCATCTGCGTCAGCTCATCGAATCTCCAACGAGAATCACACCAAACTCCAAAACACTTATCGACCATATTAATGTTTCAGATAAAACTAACATAACAGAAGTCTGCGTCCCTGTTCTAAACTGTAGCGATCATTATCCAGTTTGGGTCACATGGTAAAAAAAAAAGGAGTAAAAATTTCCCAAAACGGGACACAAGACAATGACCTACCGTTGCTTTACAAGCTTTAACAACCAAGACTTTCTACATGACTTGCTCAACTCAAATCTCTCTTCAGTTTTCAACATAACTAATCCAGATCTTGCAGTAGAATTTTGGATCAAAACATTTACTGAAATTTTTGATAAACACGCCCCCCTAAAAAACGATTAGAGTACGACATGATCCTAAGCCGGCATGGTACACTAAAGAGTTACAGGAGGCAGGTTACCTTAGAGATATGCTTAAACAACATGGCTATGAAGAGGAATCTAGAAAACTGAGAAATGCAATAAATTCATAGAAGCGGCAGAGAAAAAAAATGAATATTATCGAGAACTAATATCGTCAAACCAGAACCCAAAATTGCTATGGAGAGCTATTAACGAGCTTACAAACAATCAATCTTCAAATCAACTGTGTAAAAAGACATCTCTGTCGAACAGCTGAACACCCACTTTTGCACTATTGCCAATAAAATTCCCACGACAGATTCATCCAGATCAAACGACCTTCAAAAACTGAAACAATTTCCAAGATAAAAAACATCCAAGTCTGAACTTATATATTCCACCAATAACAG
>JADBJO010014826.1:50415-60210 GCA_016801955.1 Conus betulinus
AACACACACAACACACAACACAACACACAACACAACACAAACACAACACAACAAGATGCTCATACAACGCAGTGCAAGACACGGCAGACTTCAATGTGCAATAACGTCAGACTTCCGTGTGCAATAACGGCAGACTACACTGTGCAATAACGACAGACCTCAGTGTGCAATAACGGCAGACCTCAGTGTGCAATAACAGCAGACCTCACTGTGCAATACCGCAGACTTCACTGTGCAATAACGGCAGATTTCACTGTGCAATAACGGCAGACCTCAGTGTGCAATAATGGCAGACCTCAGTGTGCAATAACGGCAGACCTCAGTGTGCAATAACGGCAGACCTCAGTGTGCAATAACGGCAGACCTCACTGTGCCATAACGGCAGACCTCACTGTGCAATAACGGCAGACCTCAGTGTACAATAACAGCAGACCTCAGTGTGCCATAACGGCAGACCTCAGTGTACAATAACAGCAGACCTCACTGTGCCATAACGGCAGACCGTAGTTTCACATACGAAAGTAGCAGACATTAGTTTCAAGCACAAAAGTGGACGACATGAGTTTTTCCACGAAAAAGTGGCAGATCTTAATTTCGTATGAAAAAGTGTCAGATCTTAATTTCGTATGAAAAAGGTGTAGACCTTAGTTTCATTTACAACAGTGGACGACATTAGTTTCGTATGAAAAAGTGGCAGATCTTAATTTCGTATGAAAAAGGGCAGATCTTAATTTCGTATGAAAAGTGGCAGATCTTAATTTCGTATGAAAAAGTGGCAGATCTTAATTTCGTATGAAAAAGTGGCAGATCTTAATTTCGTATGAAAAAAGTGGCAGATCTTAATATCGTATGAAAAAGTGGCAGATCTTAATTTCGTATGAAAAAGCGGCAGATCTTAATTTCGTATGAAAAAGCGGCAGATCTTAATTTCGTATGAAAAAGTGGCAGATCTTAATTTCGTATGAAAAAGTGGCAGATCTTAATTTCGTATGAAAAAGTGGACGATCTTAGTTTCGTATGAAAAAGTGGCAGATCTTAGTTTCATATGAAAACAGTGGCAGATCTTAGTTTATGAAAAAGTGGCAGATCTTAGTTTCGTATGAAAAAGTGGCAGATCTTAGTTTCATATGAAAAAGTGGCAGATCTTAGTTTTCGTATGAAAAAGTGGCAGATCTTAGTTTCATATGAAAAAAGTGGCAGATCTTGGTTTCGTTTGAAAAAGTGGCAGATCTTGGTTTCATATGAAAAAGTGGCATCTTAGTTTCATATGAAAAAGTGGCAGATCTTAGTTTCATATGAAAAAGTGGCAGATCTTGGTTTCGTTTGAAAAAGTGGCAGATCTTAGTTTCATATGAAAAAGTGGCAGATCTTGGTTTCGTTTGAAAAAGTGGCAGATCTTAGTTTCATATGAAAAAGTGGCAGACTTAGCTTCATTTACAAAAGTGGACATTAGTTTCATATGAAAAAGTGGCAGACCTTATTTCATTAGAAAAAGTGGCAGATCTTAGTTTCGTATGAAAAAGTGGCAGACCTTCGGTTCATTTACAAAAAAGTGGACGACATTAGTTTCGTATGCAAAAGTGGCAGAACTTAGTTTCATACACAAAAGTGGACGACATTAGTTTCGTATGCAAAAGTGGCAGATCTTAGTTTCGTATGCAAAAAGTGGAGAACATTAGTTTTGTGTGAGATAAGTTAGGGTAAGGTAATGTTGCTTATAGCCCAGCCGACCACAAAGGGGCCATATCAGGGCTGTCACCGCGTTGAAGTCAACTCACAAGTCATTCATTCACACAGTTTTGTATGAAAAAGTGACAGACACTAGTTTCATTTACAAAACTGCAGACTTTAGTTCCTATGAAAAGGGGGCAGACGTTAGTTCCGTTCTTTCAGCTCTGAATAGGAATGTCGGTGTCGTCGGCTCCTGACAGTCGTATTTAGAGACAACAATACGTCGTCAGAGAGTGAAGGCACTGCTGGAATCATCGTGTTCAGAGTCAGAGTGGGAGCTTAGGTGATTCCGGCACGTGTTGTCTGGCATTGTGACAACGGAAGAAAACGCTCGGACAATGAAGAGAGAGGACTTAAGTTTGCTAGGCTTGTGTTCAAACATGTATGTCGTGTTGATTCAGGGACAATATATGCCAATATGAGTAATACATTTACTGACATTCACGCAGTTCATTGGGAGTGTTTAATTTACACGCTGTCCAAGATGGGTGTTGATGGTGTTGACAGCGTGAGCGTCACTGCCATGAAAGAACAGTCCTGTTCAACGACCATCAATAACGGAAGTGACGACTGTTGCTGATCTGTTTACAAGGTCACGACAGAGGAACACTAATTAACTGCCACATTTCCGGCACATAATGGAGGAAAACGTTCATGTTCATTTAGAAGAAGACTTTTTACCATAATTGTCTCTATTTGATAAATTGATAAGCATGACATGACAACATTTATGATGTTTGTATTTTAAAAGAAAAACAAAAACAACAACAACAACAAAACTGATACACAACGATCAATCTTCATAACTGGTTTTAAACGGGATTTAATGTATTTCCAGCAGATACAGAGTGACAAACAAATTACAAACCAAAACAAAGCATTTTGACTCTTAGGTCTTCTTCAGGCAAGATAAACAACACTCAGGACAATGAAAACGAAGAAACGCCCATCTCGTGCCGAATTTGAGGAGATAAGTGATTGCTCGTTCTTCGTCGTCATTGCCCTCAATGTTGTTTTATCTTGCCCGTAGAAGATAAGTGATTGCTCGTTCTTCGTTGTCATTGCCCTCAATGTTGTTTTATCTTGCCCGTAGAAGATAAGTGATTGCCGTAGAAATGATAAGTGATTGCTCGTTCTTCGTTGTCTTTGCCCTCAATGTTGTTTTATCTTGCCCGTAGAAGATAAGTGATTGCTCGTTCTTCGTTGTTATTGCCCTCAGTGTTGTTTTATCTTGCCCGTAGAAGACCGAAGAAGGTCAAAACGTGTCGTGGTTTGTCTTGGAATTCGCCTGTCCCCGTTGACTGACGGATTTCTTATTTCAATTTCCATCTGCAGTCATCTCACTTTGAAACTGAATTCATAACTGGTGTTTGGGAATGCGAGGATGATGAAGGTTATGTCGGCAGAACAAACTAAACTGTACCAGAACACTCACGGTTTGAATCGATTCTTCTTGTGTCCTGCCTGACGGTCCTGTTCACAAGTCGCTGCAGGGACAGTCGTCTCTCTGTCGGGATGGCAGACTCTTTCGGTGTCGCTAGATTTGGAATTCTTCTCCTTCTTCTTACACTCAGACAAGAACCCCTGAGTCACTGACGAAGACTGACGTACGGCGGAGGCCCTCCAGAGATCCATAGAGCTTCTCCCTCGTCGATGTGTCAGCAGGCCAGGTCTCTGCTCTGCTCCTAGCTTTTGATGTGTGGGACAGTCCTGCAGGGAGTGTTCCACAGTCATTGGGGGCTGTACTGCATGGGCACCCTGAAGACTTGCTAATGTAGAAGTCTGGAGTGCCCTGAGTACAGTCTCACAATGCTCACTTGGATCTGGAATGATCGCCCAGAAACGGAGGGGTCATCAGCAGGGCAGTCTTCCGAAGAACGTCATTTTTCGACATGTCCGTCGGATACAGGTGAAATGTCTCTGGAACTAGTCCACCCGGATTCTGATTTAAAAAAATAAAAGGTTCCATCACGATCTTTGTCCCGTGATGATGGCGTCGTGCACACTGAGGGGGCGCCGCCTCCTGAGGACCTCCGCCAGCTGGGCCCAGCGTCCTTGCAGTCCCCAACATCCAGGTCATCGCCTAACTGTGCAGCCCATGTCCACGTCCTCAGTGTGACGTCATCATCTGAAGTGGGCCGCTGCGGCCTTTGGCTGAAGACCCCTGGTTGTGTGCTGCATTCAACGTACGAGCCCTTAGCTTGTTTTGCTTTGTCCCAGCACCATCAGAGGCCCAACATCCTAGAATGTCAAAGTCCGTCTAAGCTACTATTCTTTTTCTTTTTTACGTGTGTGTGTGTGTGTGTGTGTGTGTGTGTGTGTGTGTGTGTGTGTGTGTGTGTGTGTGTTGCGTGCGTACGTGCGTGCGTGCGTGCGTACATGCGTGCGTGTGTGCGTGCGAGAGAACGTGCGTGCGTGTGTGCATGCGTGCGTGTGTGCGTGTGTGTGGGGGGGGGGGAGGGGGGGAGGGGGGGGGGGGGGGGCGCGCGCGCGCGCGCGCGTGTGTGTGTGTGTGTGTGTGTGTGTGTGTGTGTGTGTGTATGTGTGTGCCTGCAAGCATGCGCACACGTGTGTACGTTTGTGTGTGTGTGTTTAGTTGTGTTGTTATTTGTATTTGCCTTTGCGTCTTTTTTTTTTTTTTTCAGGTTCTGGTTTTTTTTTTTTTTTTTTTTTTTTTTTTTTTGGCGAAGGGCGAAGGGGGGGGGGGGGGGGGGGGGGGGGGGGGGGTTGAAGTCAAGAACGATCTTAGGTGTCCACCTCGACATTTTGTGAGAACCTCTCCACTGAGAAGACCAGGGCACTTCTCATGCGTTGGATGGTGCGCGATCCTGTCTCCACACTGTTCCCACCTCACACTCCAAACTGTGGTCAGAAGCCAGCCAGACGTTAAGCCACTCACACCCAAAGTCTGCAGCAAACTGGCCTCCCTTCAGCTCTTTGAAGGTCGGTGCTCTGAGGAATCATGCTGTGGGACCCATTGTGCCTCCTCCAGCTGGAATTTTCTCATGACATAGACGGCCTCTGAACCATTTCTCTTTCGTGGACTTCACTTGGTCCTTGCCGACATCACACATCCCGAGCCAGGCACCTCACCTCTCCCGTTCACTGTTTGACGTCTTGAAGACCCGGGTCCTCTTCACTGTGCTGGCTTGTACACTACCTCACCATTAGCAACTTCCTCCGCCCTGTTCAGGACTGCTTCTTCTTCTTCTTCTTCTGCAGTCGATGTGTGTGTGTGTGTGTGTGTGTGTGTGTGTGTGTGTGTGTGTGTGTGTGTGTGTGTGTGTGTCAAGATTCAAGATTCAATAGTTTAATGCCTTTGAAAACCGTAACAGGTTTTATATGACACAAAAATAAATAGAGGGAAGATAAACGAAACCAAATGACGAAATACAAATATTCATGCTTGTTGTTGTATCCAACTATCATTATGTTATATCAAGTTGTCCTTGTCATACATTTTACCTTATCGACACTTTGAAATAGCATACACATATTTTGAGATCTCGCTGATAAGTACGTCATTTGATATTAAGATAGATGGCAGCGCATTTTGTATATTGTATTTGTCTCTGATGTGTTCTAAAAATTGCCTCCTTATATCGTTATATTTAGTACATTTATCTAAGAAATGAATTTCGTCTTCTACTTTATTACATTCCAAACACAGTCTTCTTTCTCTTGGTGTCTTATTATATCTACCTTTTTCGATTTTAAGATCGTGACAAGAAATCCTTAATTTACATAATGCTTGTTTTTGATTGAAGCTTATGAAAGAGTTTGCTAAATATGGTTCCATTCTGTAATCTGTAGTAATAATGTCATAAAATTTTAGTTTTGATTCTGTTTCTGATTTTTTTTTCTTTTCCAAAATAATACATATTCATCTTTTAGTTTATTCTTGACCACGTAACACAACTTGCTAATATTACAAGTATGCTGGTTATTCCGAACATACTTCAATCCCATTAGGCTGAGAATTTATTTGACAAATTTAAACCAAGGTGTTTGATGATCTTCTTTGTTTAACATGTTAGTGTATGTGATTTTGATAAGCGAGTTGTCTTCAGATTCTAAAACACGATACCAAAACTTTAGTATCTGATGGATTATTGTTAGGCTAATTCGAAAACTTCCGAGTTCTCCAATTACAGCTAAGTTTATAGCTTATTGTGTACACCTACCATTTGCTTGAAGAACTCGTGTTGAGTATATTCATGTGGTAAACTATTTAAAAGGCAATGATTAAATAGATTATCTAAATTGAAATTATCATTTAATTTCAAGCAAAAAGGTAGCCATACATCCGCGCCATACATTAATGTTGGTGCAATAAGACTATCAAACAACTTTAGAGCAAATTTAAAATTAATAATTTGATTTTTACACGCTCTTTTTTTTTTTTTTTTTTTAGGAATATGTTGCTTTATTACCTTGGTTACTTGGATGTTCCACTGCGATGTCCAGTTTTTCTGATTCATGAAATATTATTCCAAGATATTTGTATATTTCTGCTGTTTCAATGAAATTTGTACCACATTTAAAAAATAACCGAGTTTTGGGTTCTGTTTTGGAAAATATTATTTTCGTCTTTTCGATGGTAATTAGTAGCCCCCACTCTTTACAATATAAACATAATTGGTCTAATTTTGAATGTAAATCTAGTTTCAATGTTGCAAGGAGTACGAGATCGCCTGCATACAATAAAGCAGATACTCTTTTATTGCTCGAATGATCCAGTGATGGTGAATCCTCAGCTGGAATCTTGTTTGTTAGATCGTTTATAAACATATTAAATAATGTTGGACTCAAGGAGTTTCCTTGCAAAATTCTTCTTCGTACATATACTGATATAGCAGGCTCCGTTTTTACCAACTGAAAAGATTTGTGCATTTGTGTGCATGTTTTTGACTAAATCAAACCATCTACCCCGAATGCCAAATCTTTGTAATTTTATTAATAACCCTTCGTGGGAAATGTTATCAAATGCTTTCTGAAAATCGACAAAGCATGTATATAATCTGCCGTTACGCGATTTTTTAATGTATGGTCTACTATACTATTTAAGACAAAAATATGATCTGCAGTTCTGTGGTTTCTTCTGAAACCTGCTTATACATTAGATAAAAGATTATTTGATTCCAAATGATTGTTTATTGAGTATTTAGTATGCACAATTAAGAGTTATTCCCCTGTAGTTGCTAGGGTTCGTTTTGTCTCCTCCTTTGTAAATAGGAACCGAAAGGCCCCTTTCCCATAAATCTGAATGTTGACCAGTTTTTAAAATTAAATTAAATGTTTTTTTCAATGTGGGTAGCAATTCTGAAATCCCAGTTTTTTTTTTTAATTAATTCCTTATCCCGTCTATTCCAGGAGATTTGTTCTTTTTTTTAAAAATTCTTGATTACTTTTAGGATTTCTATATCTGATATCTCATAATCGACATGATCGTCACTCAGAGCTGCTTTCATACCTTTATTCTCTTGATTCTCCTCTATTACTACTTCTTATTTTCTATTTTAACTTCTTTTACTATTAATTTTTCAATATGTGTCATCCATCTTTTGACTGGTAGGTGTTGTGTGTGTTCTTGAGTCTCCATGGTTTGTAATTCCTTTAAGGTTTTCCAAACTGCATTTGGATTTTCAGACAAGTTTCTATTCAATAAAGTTATTAAATTGGCTTTGTACAGCCTCTTTTTCTTTCTAATAATTTTGTTATATGTTTTCCTTGCAACGAAATATTTTTGGTGAAGTATTTTGTTAAATGGCTGTCTGTTTAGTGCGTTTAACAAAGATTTAGTTTCTAGACGTTGTTACTGACATTCCTTATCAAACCACTTTATTCTTTCTTTTCTTTTCTTCCATTTCCTTTTTGTTCTATAGGCAATACTTGTTTGCCAGTGTCATGCAGCATTGTGTGTGAACTCTTGAACGACATTATTCACAACAGTCGTGGATTTAAAATGCTTCTCGTCATCTGTTATCATAATGTCATTAATGACTTAATGCGATTTTTCATTTCTGAAGATTTTAATACCCTTAGGAACTTCATATCCGAGTTTTCATCCCAAAAGAACATTACATTTTTATCCTGCGAGTCATGGTATTCTATTTCTACATGATCTTTGTCAGTTAACTGGCATTCAGTTTTGTATGGAAGATGTTGATTAATTTTTAACGATATTGGGCAATGGTCTGATTAATCTGTTAAATTATGAACTGTCATGTCTATTATGTCCTTCAGTAATTTTTGTGAACACAAAAAACAGTCGACCACACTGCAGCCTTTGGGTGTGAAGCAAGTATTTGCCCCTGCAGATCGCCCAGAGTCCTCCCATTTAAAATGCACATGTTACAGCCAATGCACAGGGATGAACGTTTTTTTCCGTATTTATGAACATATTTATCCATTGAGCATCTGTTTGCTGTATCACTAAAAGGATAATCTTCAGGCAAAGAATATATGTTGCTTTCTCTTTCCATTGTAATGAAATCAGGAATCGTTCCTGATCTGGCATTAAAATCACCACCTAGTATTGCTTGTTCGTTCGTAAATGATAATTTTACAAGATCAGCTTCTATATTATCTCAAATTTTATTTGTGTAATCTTTTCCAAAAGATTATTTTTCGGGTGGTATAGATACACTTCCTGTATAAAATGTTTACCTGTTACTTTCATTTTTGACCAAACAATATCACTATTATTCTGAGGTAATAGAGTAATAAATTCTCTTAGATGTTGCTTAATAAAAAAAAATGAAATCCCCTGGGTGCTTCTGAGCCTTTGTTCTTTTAGAACGACAGTAATGTATACCAGGTGCAAAATTGGTATTTGTATTTTGCTGTTAGAGTCCTTATCCAAATGCGTTTCCTGTATGAATATGATGTCGTATTTCGATATTATTTCAATTACCTCATCCTCTTCAAATTTATTGAGTTTTTCACCATTATTGTTTTCTTTGAAACCTTTTATGTTCCAAGATATAATTCTTATATCATTAATCATTGTCATTTACGGGTGGTGTTTGTTCATGTTGCAGTTGTGTAATATTAGGGTATTTTTCTTGTTGGGGTATATTTTGTTTACCTATGTATTTACTGCACATCTCAGTTGTAGTATCTATCTTATTTTCCCCATGTTTTGTAGTCGTGAGGTCCCCCTTTTCTCACATTATCTCTCGTATCGTCCACATAAACATTTACGTACACTACTTGCCAATGTTTGTTTACCTCTTTGATCAAGTATATACACAGTCTTATACGCCGTAGCAGGTAGTCTGTTATCATTCATTTCAACTACTTTTAACCAATATTTTATACTTTTGTGCACTCTCAAAGATATAAGTATGGTGGAAATAGAGCTGCCACATGTCGTCTATGTAGTTCAGCAATAGAGGATGAGATTCATTTCCTGTTTAGCTGTCCAATGTTGAATGACTTAAGAAATAAATTCATTCCATCAAAATTTTATAGTAGACCATCTAATTGCGTTTAATATTGCTACTGTCAACAAAAAATGAAAAGGTAATAAGAAACTTAGCAATATACCTGTACAAATCATTTAAACGCATTAGAGCTTTATCTGAATAAGTACGAGCAAAGTAAATATGTTTGGACGTTTTACAGAGACATAGCGTGGTTAAAATGATGATTTTGATTTTGATTTATTATGTTATCCACAGTTCATATGTTTGACCCCCTTCAGATGGGGCCATGGACTTTTTGAATAAATTATCATTCATTCATTATCATTCGTATCGTCCATGGAAGTAGAAATGCTGATTTCTGTTCTTGACTTCATTTCTGTTGTTTCTTTCCCGTTCGTCTTGGTAACTTTCGTCACGATTATGGTCGTAGGCACGTTGGTTTCTGTAACTATCCCGATTTTTGACTTGATTTCCTTCCCCGTCTCCATTGTAGCTTTTCTGTTTGGCAGAGATGAAGAAGTCTTGTTCTCTGTATTCATACCCATTTCTGCCTCCGTTTCTTCCCTGTCTCCATGATAGCTTACATGTGGTTCATGGTTGTAGCTGTCTTGTTTCGTGAAACCCTCTCCGTTTC
>JADBJO010014826.1:61580-66580 GCA_016801955.1 Conus betulinus
GTAATAGACCCATTACCAGTGTGCCTTACCCACCGCACATGGTCGAATTGTGCCAAGGAGGACGAAGTGGTCAGGTGATAGTTGACACCTAAGGTAGTAGGGGTTCGGACCTTCCTGAGGGGAGGGGAGGGACGTAACCACTGGGACCTCGGTGCATCAAGTGGGCGCTACATACTCGGTCAGCTGAGGTCACTTTGTAAACAGTAATTGAAGAGCAGGAGTCTTGGGCTCGTTCAGATGGTGTTGCCGTGGGGCACTGTGTTGGTTTTATTGTCAGCTGTTTGAATGCGCGTGGACGGGTCGTCGTAGCTTTTCTCCAGGATAATTACCGTGTTAAGTGACCCCCGAATTCGGCGGGAAATTTCGATGTCCATTTGATGCCAAATGTTTGTTTGCTAATCAGTTAGGTAGGGATGTGTGTAATGCCGATGTGTGGTAGAATGTAGCGAATGGAGAATTCAGGGTACTGGTGAACAGGGGGCTTGAGAAGCAGCATGGACAAAGGCATGGCCCATAGGGAAATCCTTTGTTTGCATCCCTATATAAACTGAGGGAGGACAACGTGAGAGAGGAACACCACGAGAGACAGAAGAACAGAAGAGAGGGAGGAGGAGAGAGTGAGCAGGACGAGAGAAACGTGGTCTGGGAGATAGAAGAGACAGCAAGGTCTTAGGGTGAAGACAAGCTGGAAGAGAAGAAACCTAAGTTTGAAGCCCAGAGGTGGGTGAAGACAGACGGTCTGAATTTGAACCCAGAGGTGGGTGAAAGAGACGAAGAAGAAGAGTTCTACGTCGAGATCCCAGAGACGACCACGAAGACCCAGTCCTGAAACCTGGAGCCAGTCAGCCAAGGGCGTCACCATCAAGCAGTGCTGAAGAAGACTCAAAAGAGACTTTTCAAGAACTGTGGTGTGGTGTGAAAGCGTGGTCGTGTGTGTGAAAACCTGGCCAGGTAAGAAGTCATTTTTTTTTTTAATATATGTTTTATTCCTCCTCTCTCTTCCTTCCACTCCACAGTTCCTTCACTCTCTCTTTCCTTACGCACTCATCCTTTGACATGGATTTAACAAGCAATTTGACATGAGCATGTCCAGTACATGTACTAATATATAAATGTGTAGTTATGAACAATAAATACAATTGTTACAATCTGGTAGTTTATCTTTATGCATTACTCTGAATGAGTGAGTGAAAAAAAAAAAAAAGTAGTTACAAGGAGGTTTATTTTTCATTTTCAGTTACAAACAAAGAAATAAGCAAGACGACACGGAACATTATAATGACAATACAGTAATACCAGGTACTATGAGTTTAGAGAAAGTAACATGCGCACATACACAATATATACATATGCACACATATATATGTACATATATATATACATACACACATATAAACACATACATACATACACATACACACACATATACGCACACATATACACACACATATGTACACATACATACATATACACACATACATGTAGATACAAATACACACACCAGTACAAATAAATAAATCCATATACAAATACACAACTACAACAAGAGGCGAAAGGACACACACACACACACACACACACACACACACACACACACACACACACATGCACACAGGTGTAGGATACAGGAGAGAGTTATTAGTTGATAATCATAGTCGATACAGCATACATATACATGATACTCTTATCACTAGTATCAGTTAAAGTTGATCTAAACATAGTGTAGTTTTTATCCAGTAAGTTATGCGGAGAGAAACAAGTTACAGCATGATGAGACCTCTTCGTAATGCTCAAGGTAGGTTTCTACAACTTCCTCTTTTCTCTTCTTTTCTTCTTTCACGGCATGCCACACACAGCTTGTGTGATACTGATAGGAATCGACTGAGTACTGTAACATAGTATAGATATTGAAAACAGATTGCATGATTGATAATAACCCTAACAGACAAGTAAAAAAGGAATTTGAAAAAAACAACAAAAAAAAACAAAAAAAAACCCACCTAATAAAATAAAATTCTTTGATAGCAGCCATAGAGCTCAATCAAGTTTTTGTTAATAAAGAGAAACAGTATTTCAGAGTTCAAGAAAAAAGCGTGGAATAAGGCAGCCAACTTTCTTCAAATTCTCTATATGTGTTGTTCAAAAAAGATACATATTTTTCTGATTCCAATCTGTTTCTAAGAAATGTTATGAACAACTGGACATTTGGGTGTACATCTTGCAATTTTTGTCCTGTATATATAAAATTTAGCCAGAAGCAGAATAAAATCTAGAGGCTTGTCTGTTGTAAATATTTTGTTTTACTCCAAACAAAACCAATTCCTTATCAATTTGAAGATAATCACAATGTGGACATTTTTCTTTAAGCAAATGTTCAAAACTGGTCCAAAATCTGTTGACAATAGCACAATCATACAACATATGTGAAATGCATTGCTCATCCATATTACAAAAGTTGCAAATAGGGGAATCAGTAATTCTAATCCTGAACAAATATCTCTGAGTTGGGAGTAGTCTATGTAATAGTCTGGTTTGAAACCATCTGAGCTGTACATCTTTAGTAGTTTTTATAATAGTGTGAAAAAATATGTTTCCAGCTCAGATTTTCAAAGAAATTGTTCCATTTACTGACTGCTGTTGGAGTAGCATCATTTCCATTTAAAATGGTCTGTACATGCTTATTGCCCTTATAAATAAAGGACCATGCCATCGAGTCTAAAGTTTTGTACCTGTTGGTTAGAGCTACATTTAACTTTTGACAGTATGTTCGGATTGCATCTACAATACCTTCATACAATATAAAATTAGTTCTAATACCTGGGGTATTTAAGCAAAAATTGGTTATATGTCATAAACTGACCATTATCATTAATTATATTTTTTTACATAGAAAATGTCATAGTCACACCATTCTCGCACATAAACTACCTTTCGTCCCCGTATAATATTAGTGTTATAATGAATACATTCAGACATGAATTCATGCACAGAAGATACACAACATCTTGTACACAGTTTTTTGTAATGTTTTACAACATCCTTCCAGAATGGGTTTTCAACATTTTCAATAATAATATTAGCATATTCGGCTCCAAAATGTTTTAAATTTCCTAACCTAGGGAACATATTAAGGGTAAAATTCTTCCACTCAGAATCAAAATTCAGTCTCCTCAACCAAGATATCTTCATAGAAGACAAAAAGTTTTCTAACATTCAGCATCTTCAATCCACCTTCAAAGTACTGTTTTTCAACCACAGACCTTTTGATTTTGCCTTGTTTGCCATTCCACAAAAACATGTACAGTTCTTTTTCTAAGGATTTCAAAAAAATAGTCTGGTGGGTCAGGCAAATTAATTAATAAATGAATAATTTTTGAAAACACTAAGGTTTTAATAAAGTTATTTTTCCATAAGGAGTAATTTGTCTTTTTTTTTCCAAAATGCTAAGACGCGTCTGATTGAAAAAAGTTTGTCATTGTAGTTTAGTTGTACAATAGTGTCAGTGTTGGTGGAAAATGTAATGCCTAAGACCTTAAAAGTGCCTGGGTCCCAAACAAAATTCCTATCACGCATATATTGCATGCCAGAATTTTTTTCTGCTACCTATCCAAACAACTTGGGTTTTGTCAAAATTATTTTTAGACCAGAAATATGTGCAAATCTTGTAAGGGTATGCACTGCTTCAATAAATGACTTTTCTGATCCCTCAAGGCACAATGTTGTGTCATCAGCAAATTGGGATAGTAATTTACTTTATTTTTGATTTTAATTCCTTTAATGTTCACATTACGGCGGATCATGAGAGACATATTTCCGCACAGATTAAATACAAATATGGGGAGGCAGGATCCCCCTGTCTGACTCCTCTTTCTATCGAAAACCAAGGAGTGTATTGGCCGTTGACCGAGATACAGGTAGAGATTTGGTTATAAAAAGTCATTATCCATTTAATAATGTCTGGGCCAAATTTAAAAAAATGTAGGCATTTTAGTAGAAAGGACCAAGACACACTGTCAAACGCCTTTTCAAAATCTACTAATAACAGCATGCCTGGAATATTTTCATTTTCAGTGTACAACAGTGTATCGTAGAGCAGCCTGATATTTTCGCCGATGAAACGGCCCTTTAGAAAACCTTTTTGGCTTTCATGAATAACACTTGGTAAAACTCTCTTGAGACGGTTAGCAATACAAGCTGAAGCGATTTTATATGTAGTATTCAAAAGGGAAATGGGGCGCCAATTTTTATAAACCGTTTAGGTTTCCCCTCTTTAGGGATACATACTATAGTTCCTTGCCGCTGTGTTACTGACATTTGTCCTTTGTCAAAACTTTCGTTAATAGAACGCACAAGAAAAGAGCCAATATCAGTAAAGAAAAACTTAAAAAATTCTACGGTAAAGCCATCAGGTCCTGGACTTTTAAAATTTTTCATATTTTTCAAAGCACAAGCAGCTTCCTGAAATGTTATTAAGCCTTCAATAGATTCCCTCTCCTCATTGGTTAAAGCAGGAGCATCAGGGAGTTCATCAGTAATGTTAACATCGTTTACCTCTCTAAAGCAATATAAATTTTCATAAAAGCATTTTGTTTCATTGAGAATGTTTTTTTGATCTGGAATTATTGTTCCATTTTCCTTTTCGAGAAAGGGTATAGACTTGTCTAAGTAGCTGCGGTTTTCAAGATTACAGAAATATTTATTAACCTTTTCGCCCTGATGGATCCAGCGAACCTTCGAACGCATTGCCATACCTTGAATCCTGTGGTCTCTAATTTCCTGTAACTGTGTTTTTAAGTTTTCTAAAACTGGAATATCTTCATCATGCAAATTACGTTCAAGATTACTTATTCTTTTTTCAAGGTTGAGCTCTTGCTGGGTTTCCATCCTTTTTTTGTAAGTGCTATAAGATATTGTTTTCCCCCTAATTTCTAATAACAGGGTTTCAAAAAAAAGTTGATCATTGATCTCAAAGGAGATATTTTCGTTAGGATGTTATCAAT
>JADBJO010014826.1:71580-94015 GCA_016801955.1 Conus betulinus
CAGTTTTGGATAAGACATTGAGAGTGTGTATCTGATGGCATCGAATCAAAGTTTTTTCAGGCTGTAAGTGTGTACATTGTAGTGTCACTAGGGCTGTATATATAATAAAACAATAAACAATGAAAAGAACAAATAAACAAACGAAAGAAATACAAAGTGAAGGCACCCTTATGGGGTGTGTGTGTGTGTGTGTGTGTGTGTGTGTGTGTGTGTGTGTGTGTGTGTGTGTGTGTGTGATCAAAATTATTCTTTCACTCTCTCTAGTTTTTGTATTATAATGACAACAACAACAACAACAATAACAACAACAACAACAACAACAATAGCAGCAGCAACAAGTAGCGGTGGAAGTAGCAGCGGCAGTCGTCGTAGTAGTAGTTTGGTAGCTAGAGCAGCAGTAGAAGTACTATAAACTGCAAAAGCAGCAGCAGCGTAAGAATTCAAAGTATCAGCACCACCAACATCGGCAGCAGCAGCAGCAGCAGCAGCAGCAGGAGCAGTAGCAGCAGCAGTAGTAGTAGTAGTGGTGGTAGTGGTAGTAATGGCAGTGGTAGTAGTGGTGGTAATAGTAGTTATGGCTGTTATTAATGTTGTTATTGTTGTTGTTGTTGTAGAAGTAGTGATTGCAGAAGAAGTAGTAGTAGCAGCAGCAATCACCGAAGCAGCGTCAGCTGCATCAGTAGACAAAGAATATTATAGTACAGACCGAGAACGTTATAATTGTAGGAATTGATAAACAGATCAAAGATGATTTGGCATTTGAAAAGTGAAACGATCTTCTGTGAAATGGTTCGATTCATTTTTCTCTGCAAACAAATTGAATGTGTTTCATGGCGCAATCTATTCAGAAAACAAGTGTCAGTAAACCTGAAAACTGATGAATATGCCGTGCGCAGAAATAAATGATTGTGTCCGACACGTTTCCGAAAACACGAAAGGCCTAAATGACATGCATTTCATGATGGCAGAGTAAGAGGTAAGCTACACCATCACATGCTGCTTCGTATTAACTATGTTTGGTTACATCGACCCAACCAGGTAGTGTCGTTTCACGGCGTATATATGTTTGAATTGTGCTCGCCAAATGAATAATCGCCGAGGCATGGAGCCCCCTATTGCTTTAGTTCACCTCTTTCCCCCTGGTCTTTTTTGTTCGCGTACGTGTGCGTGTGTGTGTGTGTGTGTGTCTGTGTGTGGTGTGTGTGTGTGTGTGTGTGTGTGTGTGTGTGTGTGTGTGTGTGTTGTGTGTGTGTGTGTGTGTGTGTGTGTGTGTGTGTGTGTGTGTGTGTGTGTGTGTGTGTGTGTGTGTGTGTGTGTGTGTTCTGTTCTGTTCTGTTTTTGTTTATCTGGTTTTTTTTTTTTTTCTGTTTGTTTTTTTTGTTGTTGTTGTTGTTGTTTTGTATTTTCATGTTCATGTGAAATTAGTAGTTTAACCTTTACCGGATGACGTTTTTGACTGCACAGACCTGATCGTGCGGGTCGCCCAAGATCCACACATTTTGTAGAAGCTTGTCCTAGTCCGATCGCGTGGGTCTTGTCCATAATTTTAAGTAGTCTCACGAGTAGCCTCTTCCCCTACAAAGACGCCCCTATGAGAGAGAAAAAAGGGTCTACAAGGAAGTCATGAGGAAAGACCAAAAGCAAGACAACAAAAGCATCAATGTGTGCGTTCGCGCGCGGGGATGTGTAAATGAGCTAACGTAAGTGCTTGTGCGCCCGCAGAGTGTGGGAGGGGGTGAGGCTATGAATGAATCTCCCTACAACTGGTTAAACTATTTTTATTGACTGATGTCATTTGAATATAAATCTGTTACGTAGTGACATATGTGCTTCGAATATTGTACAGATGGACATCGAAGCATTCGTTTTTTTTTTTGAAAATGCTCACACACATTTTTCCAATCAATATTATGTGATTAAGTTTATTTAGTGTTGTTTTTCTAATGTTCCGGTCAGTAATACCAAATATCACTTTTAAGACGTCGAACTTCACATGAACGTCAAGATTAATAAGAATATAATTCTCAACCTTTCTCCAAAATGCTAAGACAGTAGGGCACTCAAAGAAAAAATGTTCGATCACGTCAACAATATCTCTACAATATGAACATTTGTTGTCATCTCTGACTTTCATCTTATACAGCATGATGTTAGTCGGATAAATATTATGCAAAATTTTCCACTGTAAAAGACGAAGCCTTGTTTCTTTTGTTGCACACGTGTAGCGACATTCCATATTTGTGGTGTGATGTCAAAGTCAAATATACTCTCTTCCAAAAACCTACCGCACAAGGCTGACTATATCTATTATCTACTAGTTGTTTTCGAAACTCTCTAACGGTTGACAAACGTTTGCCACAAAACACAGGAGAGTTGAGGTGAGCACTATTATTAGATAACTGTAGACCCAAATAATGCTGAACACGCATAAAAGTGTTTATAGCACTGCAAACAACATTATATTCTAAGATACGACAGGGTGAATTTCCCACTACATCGATTATTTCATCAAAAGATTTCAGCGCATAGTTGTTTGTCAACATATCGCCTACGCTTAGTATTTTTTTTAATCCAGTGTTTTAAAAAACAAGACGTTTCCTTGATACTTTATCGCACTGTTGTTCCAAATCACATGAGACACAGGCAACTCTAAATGGTTGTTGCTCTTTAACCAAGCACGTAAAACCAAGTTCCAAAAATGTGACTTGATAAGTTCAAATCCCTTAAATTGTGTACATTTTACTGTTGCATAAAAGCATACACACTTTTTTCCAAACGCAGAAAATATGTTTCTGGCTACTAGCCACCATTTGGTATTATTTGTGTGGCGTTATCTGTGTCGCTGTTTGAGCTAGTTTGACAGCCCATTGTAGCAAACATGCAGTTTGAAATTCTTTTAAATCTATCATTTTAATCCCTCCCTTTTCTGTTTGGGTACACAGTACAATTCTTTTAACTTTTCAAAAGCTTTTTTGTTGCAGTCTTTTTTTCCTCCACAAAAATCTATATAGTAATCTATTCACTTCATCAATTACGTGATCCGGTACCACTATTACTTGCATAATGTAGACCCACTGTGAGATCAAAAATGTTTTTTACAATACTCACCTTTCCCATAATACTCAAATTTCTTTTTCCCACATTGCAATCAGACGTCTACAGTTGTCAATTCTACCCGTCCAGTTCTCTTTTAGTTCAGATGCACAAGTACTATTGCTGAAATACACACCCAGAATTTTTATTTTATTTTTAAATGTAAAACCCTGAAGATTGTGTCCACTGCTTATTTTACTTCCTAGCCACATTGCTTCAGATTTATTTCTGTTTATTGTCAGACCTGATATAAAAGAAAACCTGTCAAATATATATCAAGGGCTAATCGCATATCGTCTTCGTCAGCTAAAAACAATGTGATGTCATCAGCGTACAAGGCTATTAATAATGTACAAATACCGTCAGCTTTACCTCTACACTTAAACTTAATGCCCTTAATCTCAGAAGATTGCCGTAGTTTGATTGCCAACAGTTCAAGGGCTAGAACAAAGGCTAATGGAGAGAATGGGCAACCTTGCCTGATTCCCGATTCCACATTAAAAGGCTCGGAAATCCACCCGCAGTAGTAGTTCATACTGCTTACAGAGTTGGTTGTCAATATTGATACCCAATTAATGAAGCGCTCCCCGAAACATACATTTAAAGGAATTTAACATGAATTCTTTGGAAATACAATCAAAAGCGTGAAAATAATCGATAGTTAATAGTAAGCCTGGTCTATTGTCTTGACGCAGCTGATCTGTGACATCATCAATCAAACGAAGCAATGTAGATACTCGTCTTCCCTTTACATATCCAACCTGATCATCGCATATCAGATTATCTATGACACTGCCTAATCGCCGTGCCAGACTTTTAGCTAGGAGTTTATAGTCCACATTAGTTAAAGATATTGGTCGCCAGTTATTTAGATCATTCCTTGATAAACTTTTTCCTTTATGTATAAGTGTTATAACGGCCTTACGCTGAGAAGAGGACATGCTACCTGTTTCAAATGCAGCGTTAAAAGACGCCATTACATACTTACTGATACGACACCAGAACACTTTGTAAAACTCGGCTGTTAGTCCATCACTGCCAGGACTAGAACCATTTTTTCATTTCTTTCAGAGCACTTCTAATGTCTTGCTCTAAAAGATTGCTGTCACAATATTCTCTATCGTTATTAGATAAAGAAGGTACAACCACACCACGCAAGAACGCATGCGTTCTTTGTAACATATTATCACTATTTATCTTTTTCTTATATAAATTCTTAAAATAATCCCTCTGTGCAGCTAGAAATTTTTTTCTGTCCCGTAACCTCAACCCCATCTGCATTTTTTATACTTTCCATAATTTTCGAGTTAGCACGGGCTTTCTCTAAACCAAGAAAAAATTTAGTGTTCTTTTCGCCCTGCTCTATCCACTGGGCACGGGCACGTACCTGTGCCGCACGGGTTTTGTTTCTTTCTTCTAATTCTAACTGAAGTTTCACGTGCTCTCTTTTTCCGCAGTGTTTCACTGCAATCTGGGTCAATGCTGAGAGCAGTATCTAATGTGTTCAAATCAGCGTAAGGTGTGCTATTTTATTTCTAGTTGACAATGCTTTCTCTTTTGAAAACTTGATGGTACATTCTTTGATTTTAACTTTTAATAATTCCCAAGTTACCTGATCGTCTTCTTCAGGGTCCTTTTCAAAATGGTCTAAAAAGTTGTTCAAATAATTAACATAGTTTATATCAGAAAGTAACGAGCTATTAAATTTCCAGTACCCTTGACCATATTCAGTATCTACAAACTTAACAGACATGAAGCATCCTCTGTGATCGGAGAAGAGACACACTCTGAATAGTACTTTGCACTACTTTTTCAAAGATGGATGAGTTGGTCAACATGTAATCTATTCTTCTAGCAATAAATGGGTTTCTTTTTGACCAGCTAAATTCCTTCTCTTCATTATGAAATAATCTCCATGTATCGTGTAAATCACACTCACTGAGCATCCTATTGAATCTCTGTACAATACGCTGATCATGATATTCACCACTTATTACATCATACTCATTATCTAGGACAGCGTTAAAATCACCACACACGACAATATTACTGACATTCACATTTTTAATAACATCCTCTAGTTTTATCAAAAAATACATGTTTTTCTCGTAGAATATTTGGGGCATAAACATTTACCACAATCAACTGCTTGTCCCCTGAAATCACTTTTCAAGGCCAAAATTTCTTTCAGATGCATACACAAGCTCAGTCTCCACCGGCAAGCCTTTTTTAATTAATATAAACCACCCACCGCTGTGTGTACTTTTGTCAGTAAAAATCAGCTTCCCACCCCATTCTTTTTGCCATTTTTCATTCACATTTTCAGTGATATATGTTTCTTGTAAACAGATCACGTCATACCCACTATTTTTCAAAAACTTATAAACACATATTCTTTTGTTTTAGATCTTATCCCTCTCACATTCAGAGAAAAGACATTAAGAGAAGATAAAGCCATTTTAGGGAGGTAATCAAAGGAAAGTCCAGGAGAGATGCGCCAAAAAACGTTCAAACATTCATCGTCCATGCCCGTCCCATGTCACTGTCTGTCTGTGACTGAACGAGCAGTGGAAAGCTTGGCAGTTTTTTTTTTCACGTTTGTCAGAATGACTGGGGGAATCCCTCTCTGTTGAGCGTGGTCGTTTCGGAGTTTGCGATCGAGAACGTGTGCAAAATCCAGTTTAGACTGACGTGTCAAAACCGGATCTTTTCCCTTATCCACGTCTTTTCCCTTATTTTTCCCTTCCCTCCCTCTTGGATGGTCTCTACCACTCCTCTTCTTTTTTCCCTGTTCCCCATGACGGACAGAATGAAAGTCTGACTGACAGTCCTCCACCACATCAGTCTTTCCTTCTGTCTCACTCTTTTTCTGACCTGTCTCTTTCTCGTCGTCAGTCGCACCACGGTCAGTGTCATTGTCAGAAAGGGGTGAGTCAGTGTCAGATGTGTGTCCAAACCTTGTAACCGGTGGCAGAGGTCCCAAACGGACATCACTGTCGGTTCCTCACTCGCTTTCGGATCTCTCAGACGGGATCCCCTTGCCGATGACCAGGTAGGCGACAGGCTCTGCAGGTAACCACAGTTTCCGGACACTCCCTGGCCCAGTGACCCAGTTTCAGGCAACGATTACACTTTGTTACCCTAGTATCTCTTTTTTTGGGCTGTTCCTTGTGATACAGCGTCGCCATAAATCCCCCAACCTTCACAGATCTATCGAGCGGTTTGTCTGGGATGTCTATGAAAATAAATCGCCTTCCAGTGTAGAATCGTGTCAATTTTTTTCCGTCTCTATTCCTCATTTTCTCCAGAATCAAGGGAGAGCGTAAGACAGCTCCCAGCCTGACAAGAGCTGACTCGATGTCCGCCCCGTCAAGAGAGAGGGATGTTAGAAATCCACACCTTGGTAGCGGAATGTTCAGTGTCATCCTGTCCTCTGAGTACGAAAGGATTTTTGTCATACAAACGAAGCACAACACCACCGAGTGACAACCCTCAATTAGCAACTTGCTGCGTGCGGCCCTCGTCGATGGGTAAAGTCTCCACAGTCCCCGAATTTCTTGAGCACCCACCATACTTTCTCTACCACTGATTCTTTCGGCGGCTATACAAATGTCTAGCGCTTTGAAAAGATCGCTCGTGTTCATTTTCAAAAGAGAGTGGTAAGTCTCTCTTCAACAAGAACACGGGTTCAACGTGAGAATCCGCCATTTTGAAAAAAAAAAAAAAAAAAAAAAAAACAAGATTCAATGTTGAAAAAGAAAATAAATAAAAATACCACAAAAATAGCGAAAATCCGTCCAGCAAGACACACAGAAACTCAGCAAATATCCAATAGAAGCGGCGCAGAAAAAAAGCTGGTGTGTGTGTGTGTGTGTGTGTGTGTGTGTGTGTGTGTGTGTGTGTGTAGCTCCTATGTATATCACTCTGTGACACTTCCTTCATTCTTTCAATTTCTCACGCAGGCTGCATGCTATGTGTGACGTGTCATCCATATCAACAGACAAACTGGCCTTCTCTTTTGAAAGTTTGGTGATGGGATTTTGCAGTGTGCGCAAGACGTTATGCGTCTCGGATTATATATCATTCGGAAGACTGTGTGGGAAATGGAGTCAGAACCAATGTTAACTCCGAGGGAAAAATCCTTCTGTACAGAAACGGCCCGGCGGAGATTCGAACCTGTAACCTCAGGATCACCAAAATTACGAGTCTGGCGCTCTACCAACTGAGCTATTCCGGAAGGAAACACATAGCCACTGACATAACACCCCCCCCCCCACCCCCCCCCCCCCCCCCATCCCCCCCCCCCCCCCCCCCCTCTCCAGGCTTATGCCAACCCTGCAAGCACACGAAGCTGTCTCCATGTCAACTCTACACTTAAGTGTTTGTGTCTTTACTATGCAAGTGTCTTTTGGTGAACACTGTTAGTGTATGTATCTTTACCAGCAATGCAAGTGTCATTTAGTGAACACTGTCAGTGTGTGTGTGTGTCTTTACCAGCAATGCAAGTGTCATTTAGTGAACACTGTCAGTGTGTGTGTGTGTGTGTGTCTTTACCAGCAATGCAAGTGTCATTTAGTAAACACTGTAAGCGTCTGTGTCTTTACCAGCAATGCAAGTGTCACTTAGTGAACACTGTTAGTATCTGTCTTTACCAGCAATCCAAGTGTCATTTAGTGAACACAGCGTCTGTGTCTTTACCAGCAATGCAAGTGTCATTTAGTGAACACTGTTAGTGTTTGTGTCTTTACCAGCAATGCAAGTGTCACTCAGTGAACATAGTGTCTGTGTCTTTACCAGCAATACAAGTTTCGTTTAGTGAACACAGTGTCTGTATCTTTGCCAGCAATGAAAGTGTCGTTTAGTGAACACTGATAGTATCTGTGTCTTTACCAGCAATACAAGTATCGTTTAGTGAACACTGTCAGTGTGTGTGTGTGTGTCTTTACCAGCAATGCAAGTGTCATTTAGTGAACGCTGTCAGTGTGTCTGTCTTTACCAACAATGCAAGTGTCATTTAGTGAACACTGTAAGTGTCTGTGTCTTTACCAGCAATGCCAGAATTTGTAGATTGTTTTTTTTCAGGGCTCACTAGAAGTTGGATTTCAATAGGGTGATGATCACTGCCTAACGGCATTTGATGAACTTGCCAAGTACACAAAGGGTTTATGTCTGGGGAAACTAAAGACAAGTCTATCGATGAGCAATGTTGATCTGATCGATCGGCAATTCTTGTTATAGAGCCGTCATTTAAAACGGTTAAATTGGCGTTGATTATTGTGCTGGCAGGTATTGGTTGTTGTTAACAACATTATTGGTATTTTTTGGACCACATTGCATGGTGGGAATTAAAATCGCGAAGAATAACCCATTGTCTAGAGCAGTCTAAGTCCATTATCCAGTCAGCTTCACCTTTGGACACTCCATCTAGATAATAACAGTTCAAAATGTTGAAGTATTTACCATCAACCTTAATTTCTATACAGCAAGAATATAAACGTTTATCTATTGAAGAACACGGTGTTTTGCACGGTTGATACATAAGATTGCAAGCTACATATGTAGCAACTTTTATTTTTACGTTGAGTTTTACCTCATCTATAACCGGTGGGTAGAGGAATCCATTTAACTTGGGTAAGTCATTTTGAGGCAATTCAATGACTGAAGCACAACTACGTCAGAAGAACGCTTCTGCAAAAAAAGAAAAAAAGAAAAAAAAAAAAAAAAAAAAAAAAAAAAGAAAAGAAAAGAAAAGAAAAAAAATCCAAATATACAAAATTGCACTTACTTCTACAGTTCCATTGTAGAAACGAACAAATACCAGTAGGGTTGACTTGCTCAGACCTCATACACATAATGTTATAATGTAAGGAAAAGGACTATGACTGAGAGTATCAACAACAGAGAACACGAAAAATGGATTACGTTTGACAAAAGTTCTCTTTGTACTTTCATTTTGAGTTCAGACAGGCATTGGACAGAATTGTTTTCAATTCAATGATTGACGAAGTCATGACATCAGAATTTTTTTGTTAGGATGGTCAGAAATTTCACTGAAAGATATTCAAGACAAATTTAAATCTTTTCAAGATCAAAATTTACAGATTGTTTTTTGAACAAACTTGAACAGTCAAACTTTTCCTTAAGAGTACAGTTATTTGGCACAGATGTTTTCGATTTTTTTTTTTTTTTTTTTAATATCTGTCCTATACTTGTCTGATTTGTGACAGCAGTACTAGTTTTATTTGAACTGTCAGAATGCGTTGGTAAAAACAGGTGTGCCCCAGATTGAAGGGGGGAGGGGGAAGGGCTAGAATCCAAAGAAGTGGGCAGCGGGTTTTGTTAATTAGGCTTCATCATTCCTTGACTTAGAACCGAGGAATAAGACCTGCTGTGGTGATTAGCTTTGGTTGAATCATCATTCCCTGCCCCCTGGTATCCTGACGGAACAGTCCCGGCCCGTTCAACAGTCCTGAAAGGGACCACAGCGCTAGACCACCGCCACCTTAAGGCCACGGTAACAAGACGAAGACCCGCACAAGACACAAAACGAACAACTCAAACGAAACGACGCAACGAAAACCATAACGCCGCCTCCCACAGACAGGCACCACACAAACCAGGTAGGTCCACAACTTCAGATGGAAAAACGGCACAGCTGCTACACAATTAAACAAAAAGACAGAGCATATACACCATCAAGATAATACATACAAGCATAATACACCACCAAGTCTCTTCTTCAGTTGATAGGAAATGACGTACAACACACACACACACAATTCTGTGTTGAGTCATAAACACACACACACACACACACACACACACACACACACACACAAGCACACACACACACACACACACACACACACTCACACATACATACTGCAACATAATGCTGAATACATACGCACACTATATGACACGGTTGATAGCTCATTTGTACACGCGCAAAGTGTGCAAGTGACATGCAGTAATTTAGTAACATTTCAGGTGGTATCCTGCAACTGGCGTTTGATCAGATACGTTTTAAATGCAGACTTGAAAGTCGGGAAGGAAGGAGCATGACGTAGATGGAAAGGTAGTGAATTCCAGAGTATTGCCGCAGAAAATGAGAATGCTCTAGAACCATGCAGCTTTCGGTGGTATGTGACGGCCTCCCACAAAATGATAGATAAGTCGCGCAGGGCTGATCGCCGCTGCAGGCAAAAATGAGTGGTGAGGGTCATTTTGGGGTAAAATGATATTTTTGCACCACCACATACGAAAACTATTAAAGCATATGTTTCACTGATTTTACCTAAATTAAGCTAGAAATGTCTGTCTTTAAATTTTTTTTTTTTTTTTTTTTTTTTTTTTTTTTTTTTTTTTTTTTGCACTCCATGTCATCAGTTTTAAGCAGCAACGATTGCGAAAAATTACTCATTTTCAACAGATAATCGAGTGCACAGCCCTCGCAGAGCCCCTGGCATGTCGCACATCATTCGAAAGCTCAGTGTGTCTATTTTAAGAATCTGTGCACAATTTTCTTAAATAAACCAATCAGAAGGCCTTTAGGAGGCATTCAAAGTCGTACTCAAAAGAAAGCCTTCCAACCAATCAGCAATCAAATACCGAAATGGCCTTAGTAACTCAGCTGTTAACGGCAGAGACACTGCCTTTCATTGGCCACAGCTCAGTGGAATCTATTGTGTTTTGCCTTTGTCGTCGCTTCACTCGAAAAATCACCATCATGGGTCGACGTAGTTTAACGCTGTTAAATTCATCAAAATCGGGAAATATTTTCGATTATGAAGGCTAAGGAAATCAGTGGCCTTATAAATGTATATTTCGCCATCAGCGATAGCAATGAAAAAGAATATTTTGATTTCGATTCCAACGAAGAACCTGACAGCGAAGCTGACGATGGGATTTCCCCACGGGCGTGTGTCAGTCTCATCCTGTTCGACTCGAAATCGAAGATGAAAAAGAAAATGAGGAGCCAGGTGTATGAATTGAAAAAAGTGCAGATCTGTCAGGGATAATGCCGTCGCAATAATGCCAAAAATTTGGTGACAGCGACGTATGCTACAGATAAGGTATGAACTGCAGTGGGCAGCCTCTGTCAGATCTACAGATGGCAGAACAGTTTTCCTGTAACTGTATGCAGATCAAAGTGATCATTTAATGCATTTCAGCAGCTTGATGGCCAACATATTTTGTGTGTGTGCATGTTTGGGGAGAGGAAAGGGAGCACAGGTTTTGAACTTAGGGATATAGTGTGTGTGCGTGCGTGCGTGCATGTGCGTGTGTGTGTGTGTGTACGAGAGGACAAGAGAATCCACCCAGGCAACTGAAAAGCAAGAAGAAAGAATAATGCACAAGCATTTGTTTTCTGATAAGGTATGTTTGTTAATTATAAGTATATGCTGATTTTGTCATAGGATGTCATGAATTGTGAGTCTGGTATGTGTTAACACACAGTGCAAGAGAGCTATCTTCCCCCCCCCCCCCACCCCACCCCCCCCCCCCCCCCCCCCCCACCCCCAAGAATTTTTTTTTTTTTAAACGCTGGGCAAAATGAAACTAGAAAATGCGTCTTAATTCGATCAATTGTGATTAGTGTATCTGTGCTAAGGTAACATTAAAAACAAAACTATCTATTAAAATAATAAAAAAAATCATTTTTTTTTCATTTTTTCAGCGCCCTGAACAGCCAATAAATACACCAATATGTATTTGACTGGGGATAAAATTCAATTATTAAAGTGTTTACAATGAATATTTTGATGGTTACCCACATTTTCATAAGTTTACAGCAAAATTAAACCTTGGTTGCTAAGGAAAAATGGTTGGAGAAAGTAGGGAAACTTAAAAGCCATTTTTCTTAAAATGGCGACCGTGTTAATGGGACATTTTGAAGGGTCATAACTTTTTCATTTTTTAACATACAGAAATTCTTTATATATCACTGGAAAGATCTTTTTCTATCAGAGGAAGAACGGAGGGGACGTGTAGGAATATATATTTCGAAGCGATCGGAGAGATACGTAGGCGCTTCACCTGTGATAACCTTATAACGTAGAGACACGCCGACTTATACTGAATTCTGTGGTCGATTTTCAACCAGTGTAATTTCTTTAAGAGATGCGAAGTATGATGCTGTTTGGGCACCTTGAACTTGAAGCTAAGGCGAGGGGCTGAATTTTGAACACGTTGTAGTGGCTGGAGTAAGGCTGCGGGTACACCAAGAAGAAGAGCGTTACAATAATCTAGT
Organism: Conus betulinus; assembly: GCA_016801955.1. Lineage (NCBI taxonomy): Eukaryota > Metazoa > Mollusca > Gastropoda > Neogastropoda > Conidae > Conus > Conus betulinus. Next base: position 83,927 of record JADBJO010014826.1, read on the forward strand.
CTTGACAGAATGCAGGAAGACGCCAATGTCTTCGTGGCCTGTTCTGTAAGGAAAGGTCTGATAGAGCTGATGCGACGGAGTTCGAGAAAGGATGCTTGGCAGATTTTGGCTATATTGGTGAGATGAGATGAGAGTCGAGATAGAAGCCAAGGTCACGAACAAATGGCATAAACGAGATGTCAGTGGACCCTGGGACTATTGACAGATGGAGACGGGGGTCTTGAGCTTGTGAGTGTTTTGTAAACTGGATAGCTTCTGTTTTATCATCACGTTTAATTTCGGCTTATTAGTAGACATCCATTGTTTGATATCAGAGACACATTCTTGAAGATTTTTTACGAGATTGTCATAGTTTATCTAGCGTGTCAGAATGTTCAAGCTGAGTGTCATCGGCGAACATTTCATGATGAACAGAATGGCTGTTAATGATCTCAGTCAGGGGCGTTGTGTACATTATGAAAAGGACTGGACCCAGCACAGACCCCTGGGGAACGCCAAAGTTTGATGACATTTTAGAAGACCGTTTCTCGTTAATAAGGACGAACTGCTGTCTGTTTGACAGATACGATCTAAACCAATTTAGTGCAATGTCCAAACCAAAGTTTGTGCTCAGACGTGAAAGGAGTATTTCGTGATCAACTGTGTCGAAAGTAGCAGACGTCGAGGAGAGAGAACAGGTACTTTGTCGTCATCAAGAGATGTCAGAATATCATTCAAGATTCGGATGAGAGCAGTTTCTGTGCTATGTCCAGCACGGTAGGCTGACTGGTGGAAACTGAGAAGATTATTCAGAAGAAGATGTTTGGGATAATTGATGGAGGACCAATTTCTCTAGAAATTTTGACAAGAAAGGGAGATTGGAGATTTGTCGGAAGTTTTTCAATTCATTTTGGATCGAGCGACGGTTTTTTTTTTTTTCAAAAGAGGTTTCTTAATGGCAGTTTGTAGTCATCAGGGACTGAACCACTCAGGAGAGACTTGTTGAAATATCTGTGATGACAGGTGGTAGGGAGTCGAGATTTTCATAAAGGAGAGAATCGGGATAGGATCAAGTTCACATGATTTTTTATTTTTTTTTATTTTTTTTTTTTTTTTTTTTTTTTTTTTAGTTTTCTGGAGAATCTCTTTCACAAATTGAGTGATGACTGGTTCAAACTTGGACAAAGTTGGGCCGGGATAAGTGGGATGTTACTCGTGCAGGACTAGAGGCGACAAATGCATTGTGACTCTTTTGTCTCGGAAGAAATTCAAAAAAAAGATATCAGGTAGTCTTGAGGGATCTACGTCGGTGGGAAATAGAGCAGTCTTCGTTTTGCCCAGAATTTGGGTTCATGTTGCGGTAGAGTTCCGTACACTTCTTGCTGGCTGAGATCTGAGACGAGAAGAAACTAGTCTTAGCTTTTTTTTTTTTTTTTTTTTTTTTTTAAACTAAGTCTGCAATATTCCGTTAATAAAGTTGTGCATCTGTTTATGGACAGGGAGACCAGTGGAGCGCCAACGCGCTTTCTGCCTGGCGACGTTTACGTTTTAAACCGGGTAACAGACCATTCTTATCCCCCCCCCCCCCCCCCCCCCCCCCGTCCCCCGCCCCCCTTCTGGAACTTACCCCGGGGTAAGTCTGGGCTAGCCTGTTTTTACCCCCGGGGTCATTCCAGGACTAGCTGGAACTTACCCCCCCCCCCCCCCCCCCTAGTTGGAACTGACCCCCCCCCCCCCCCCCCCAAGTCATCTACATTGTACAAGGTACACAGGCACTCAGGAGACACTAATTAGCTGTAAAAAAAAAAGTTAAAATCTCCGATATACATTAAAGTGACCAATGGTCAGTGACACTGCCACTGGTTGTCTGCATTGCACAAGGTATACAAACACTCATGCGACACTGATTAACTGTAAAATAGTTGAAATATCTGATTTACGTCATAGTGACCAATGGTCAGTGGCACTGACCACTAGTCATATGCATTGTATAAGCTAAGGTACACAGATACTCAAGAGACTCTAAATAGCTGCAAAATAGTTTAAAGAGGCAAACCGGGATGAAGCAACGGTACTTGGTCACAACGACATGTGGTCACAACGACATTTTGTCACAACTACGCTTGGTCACATTGGCACTTGGTCACATTGACATGTAGCCGTCTTTCTTTCCTACGCATGCACGGGCGTACTCACACACCCGAATATTGGCCCACACATGTAAGCTAGCGCGAGAAATGTTTCATACGTATCTGTTAGTGAACCGGTGTGTGTGTGTGTGTGTGTGTGTGTGTGGGGGGGGGGGGGGGGGGGGGGGGGGGGGGGGTTGGTGAAATAGGAGGTCCATCTATTGAGAAGAGTCTAGAACACTTTGTCTAAACCCAACTGACTATAAAGGAAATGGGAGAGGGGGTGTAAATACGCAGGCTAACACATTTTTATTTAAAGGCGGGTGTGCGTGTTGGGAAAAAGGCAGAGGAAAACCCTGAATACCCTCTCTTGTTTGAAGTGTGGGGTGGGGGGTGGAGGAAGATTCCAATTAGTCCTAGATTGACGCGCTGGGGGGGGGGGGGGGGGGGGGGGGTAAATCCAGGCTAGCCCAAAACTTACCCCCGCGGGGGAGTTCCAGTTCCAATTAGGTGGGGGGGGGGGGGGGCGGGGGGTAAGTTCTAGCTAGTCCAATGACCCCTGGGGTAAAAACAGGCTAGGCTAGCAGACTTACCCCGGGGTAAGTTCCAGAGGGGGGTAAGAACGGGCTGTTACACCGGATAGTTGTGGCGCGACTGAGTTGTACTAAGGCGTGGCTCTGTCTTCCCTAAGTTGATGGGGGGGGGGGGGGGGGGGGGGGGGGGGGGTCTGTAGAGCAGGTTGCTCAGGGAAGAGTTCAGATCGGATAGAGATATATCAGATGTTATTAGGCAGTCTTAATTCAGGTTTAAATTTAGAGTTGTCAATCTTATGGATGGAGCGGATGAGTTTGGTATGGTGGTGCTTAGTAGGTTTTTCAACATTAGGTTCACAGAGGACTGACACATGATCAGACGTGAGGTCATGGCATAGATTAGTGATCATCGAGGCTAAAACATAACACACAACACACACACACACACACACACACACACACACACACACACACACACACACACACAGATCTGTCTGTCTGCGTGTTAGTCTGTCTGCCTGTCTGCTCTCTCCTCTCTCTCTCTCTCTCTCTCTCTCTCTCTCTCTGTGACTGAGTAGAAGTCTGTTCCCCCTACACGTCCTCTCTCTGTTGGGATGGTCTGGCTTCTTGCGGGCTGTCCTGTGCCTTCCATGAGTGGCCACACCCCACGATTAGAATTTGGCACCCAAGCACTATAAAATCCATGTCAGCGTTTTGTGGCCATACACCACAATTAGGATTTGGCACTCAAACACTATAAAATCCATGTCAGCATTTTAGGGCTACACACCACAGTTGGGATTTGTGCACTCAAACACTATAAAATCCATGTCAGCGTTTTTGGGCCATACACCACAATTAGGATTGGCACTCAAACACTATAAAATCCATGTCAGCATTTTAGGGCTACACGCCACAGTTAGGGATTTGGCACTCAAACACTATAAAATCCATGTCAGCGTTTTGTGGCCATACACCACAATTAGGATTTGGCACTCAAACACTATAAAATCCATGTCAGCGTTTTGTGGCCATGCACCACAATTAGGATTTGACACTCAAACACTATAAAATCCATGTCAACGTTTGGAGGCTACACGCCACAATTAGGAGTTGGCACTCAAACACTATAAAATCCATGTCAGCGTTTTGTGGCCATACACCACAATTAGGATTTGACACTCAAACACCATATAAAATCCATGTCAACGTTTGAAGGCTACACGCCACAATTAGGAGTTGGCACTCAAACACCATAAAATCCATGTCAGCGTTTTGTGGCCATACACCACAATTAGAAGGTGGCACTCCAAACACTATAAAATCCACGTCTGCGTTTCAAGGCCTACCCTAAATTTGAGCCAACATCTAATGTAAAACTGTTAATTACTGGTCAAAAGGTCAACTCCCCACCGACGTGACTACTCTCGTCATTACGATGAAATCACAAATCATCTTCAAACACTTAACCTTCCCCGTAGTTGACGGCACGTTGCAGGGTTTGCACTCACCCGCGGCCCTAATATTGCACCATCTGGAAGCGCTTGGATGGTATCAGTCCTTTTCTTTCAATCTCTCTGCTCGGAACCACCTGGCTTGTACCTTGATGGCCGTAGGAAAGAAAATCAGGAGAATCAACATCCAGGCTGTAAAATATCGTCAAAACAACCTGATTGCGCCGGTCTATAAATACTGAACTCCTAAGCATGGCTTTAGCGCGTTAAGTTTTGGTGTGTGCAGCCTATCCTGTGCATTTCCAGCTGTTCCGGATGATAACCTTTACCCTTCTACATCCTTCCGGGAGTCACGAGCGCATAGCGTGTGCATGACGTAATTGTGTTTCTATAGGAACGCGTTTAGCCACCTTCAATATCTGGCAGAAGCCGACTATCGGTTCGCTTGCCACCTGCCACTGATACTACACACGGCGGCGGTGTGTGCGTGTGTGTGTGTGGGTGTGTGTGTGTGTGCGCGCGCGCGCGCGCGCGCGTCTGCGCGCGCTCGTACACGCATGTGTGTATGTGTGCGTGTGTGCGCGCGCGCGGAAACACGCACATGTGTATCTGTATGTGCGTGCGCGCTAGCGCGCGCGCGCGCGCGCGCGCGTGTGTGTGTGTGTGTGTGTGTGGTGTGTGTGTGTGTGTGTTGCCTAAGGTGGCAGTCTACGCGAAGGTCTCCAGTGCGTTCTCTCTCTCTCTCTCTCTCTCTCTCTCTCTCTCTGCCCCCCCCCCCCCCCCCCCCTCCCGTCTCTCAGCACCTCTCTGCCTCTCTCCCCCTCTCTGGCTGCTGGCTGGCTGGCTGGCTGTCTCTCTCTCTCTCTCTCTCTCTCTCTCTCTCTCTCTCTCTCTCTCTCTCTCTCTCTCTCTCTCATATTATGTGCCAGTGAGATTTTGGCGCTGTGTAGAACCCAAAACAGGCGAGATACATCTGATCTGCCAAAAACCTCGTTAATGAGGTTAATGTGGCTTATCAAGAAAGACAGATCAATGCACCCAAATTGCAAATTCGAAAACTATACGTGTGTGTGTGTGTGTGTGTGTGTGTGTGTGTGTGTGTGCGCGTGCGCGCGCGCGTGTGCGTGCGTGCGTGCATGTGTGTGTGTGTGTGGGGGGAGCGATGAGGGGGGGGGGGGGGGGGGGGATTACTTTCAACTTGTCGTGTGTGGGAGATGTTGATTTCTTTCAACTTTTCAATTTCAGCACCGCCGTCAGTCAACCGTTGGCACACACAGCTGTCATAGCCAGCAGACCGTGCAGTTCTTTGACATGACATACGCAGCTGTCATAGCCAGCAGACCGTGCAGTTCTTTGACATGACGTACACAGCTGTCATAGCTAGCAAACCGTGCAGTTCTTTGACATGACGTACACAGCTGTCATAGCTAGCAGACCGTGCAGTTCTTTGACATGACATACGCAGCTGTCATAGCCAGCAGACCGTGCAGTTCTTTGACATGACGTACACAGCTGTCATAGCTAGCAGACCGTGCAGTTCTTTGACATGACATACGCAGCTGTCATAGCTAGCAAACCGTGCAGTTCTTTACACAGCTTGTCATAGCTAGCACCGTGCAGTTTTTGGACATGACGTGACACAGCTGTCATAGCTAGCAGACCGTGCAGTTCTTGGACATGACGTACACAGCTGTCATAGCTAGCAGACCGTGCAGTTCTTTGACATGACGTACGCAGCTGTCATAGCTAGCAAACCGTGCAGACATGACGTACACAGCTGTCATGGAACCGTGCAGTTCTTGGTACACACAGCTGTCATACCGTGCTAGCAGACGTACAGCGTCATGCAGTGCAGTTCTTTGACATGACGTACGCAGCTGTCATAGCTAGCAAACCCGTGCAGTTCTTGGACATGACGTACACAGCTGTCATAGCTAGCAAACCGTGCAGTTCTTGGACATACGCAGCTGTCATAGCTAGCAAACCGTGCAGTTCTTTGACATGACGTACACAGCTGTCATAGCTAGCAAACCGTCAGTTCTTGGACAGACGTACACAGCTGTCATAGCTAGTGCAGTTCTTTGACATGACGTACGCAGCTGTCATAGCTAGCAAACCGTGCAGTTCTTTGACATGACGTACACAGCTGTCATAGCTAGCAAACCGTGCAGTTCTTGGACATGACGTACACAGCTGTCATAGCACCGTGCAGTTAGCTAGCAGACCGTAGCAGCGACCGTGCAGTTCTTGGACATGACGTACACAGCTGCTAGTAGCATAGCTAGCAATACCGTGCAGTTCTTGGAACCGTGCAGTTCTTTGACAGCGTCACAGCTGTCATAGCAGCAAACCGTGCAGTTCTTGGACATGACGTACGCAGCTGTCATAGCTAGCAAACCGTGCAGTTCTTTGACATGACGTACACAGCTGTCATAGCTAGCAAACCGTGCAGTTCTTGGACATGACATACACAGCTGTCATAGCTAGCAAACCGTGCAGTTCTTTGACATGACGTACGCAGCTGTCATAGCTAGCAGACCGTGCAGTTCTTTGACATGGACGTACGCAGCTGTCATAGCTAGCAAACCGTGCAGTTCTTGGACATGACGTACACAGCTGTCATAGCTAGCAGGACCGTGCAGTTCTTGGACATGACATACGCAGCTGTCATAGCAAACCGTGCAGTTCTTTGACATGACGTACACAGCTGTCATAGCTAGCAAACCGTGCAGTTCTTTGACATGACATACACAGCTGTCATAGCTAGCAGACCGTGCAGTTCTTTGACATGACGTACGCAGCTGTCATAGCTAGCAAACCGTGCAGTTCTTTGACATGACGTACACAGCTGTCATAGCTAGCAAATCGTGCAGTTCTTGGACATGACGTACACAGCTGTCATAGCTAGCAAACCGTGCAGTTCTTGGACATGACGTACACAGCTGTCATAGCTAGCAAACCGTGCAGTTCTTGGACATGACGTACACAGCTGTCATAGCTAGCAAACCGTGCAGTTCTTGGACATGACATACGCAGCTGTCATAGTAGCAAACCGTGCAGTTTTTTGACATGACGTACGCAGCTGTCATAGCCAGCAGACCGTGCAGTTCTTTGACATGACATACGCAGCTGTCATAGCCAGCAGACCGTGCAGTTCTTTGACATGACGTACACAGCTGTCATAGCTAGCAAACCGGGCAGTTCTTGGACATGACGTACACAGCTGTCATAGCTAGCAAACCGTGGCAGTTCTTTGACATGACGTACACAGCTGTCATAGCTAGCAAACCGTGCAGTTCTTGGACATGACGTACACAGCTGTCATAGCTAGCAGACCGTGTTTGCAGTTCTTTGACATGACATACGCAGCTGTCATAGCTAGCAAACCGTGCAGTTCTTGGACATGACGTACACAGCTGTCATAGCCAGCAGACCGTGGAGTTCTTTGACATGACGTACACAGCTGTCATAGCTAGCAAACCGTGCAGTTCTTGGACATGACGTACACAGCTGTCATAGCTAGCAGACCGTGCAGTTCTTGGACATGACGTACACAGCTGTCATAGCTAGCAGACCGTGCAGTTCTTGGACATGACGTACACAGCTGTAATAGCTAGCAGACCGTGCAGTTCTTGGACATGGCGTACACAGCTGTCATAGCTAGCAGACCGTGCAGTTCTTTGACATGACATACACAGCTGTCATAGCTAACAAACCGTGCAATTCTTTCACGTGACATACACGGTTTTCATAGCTAGCAAACCGTGCAGTTCTTTGACATGCTGCGTTGAGTTGTCTGTTGTGAAAAGGAGGTACAGACAATGTACACACACACACACACACACGTGCGCCCCATCGCCCATCCCCCCCACCCCCACCCCCACCCCACATACACACACAAACGCATGCACGCACGCACACGAACGCATACGCACGCACACACACACACACAACACACACACACACACACACACACACACACACACACACACACATAAACACACGCTCGTGCGCGCGCTCGCGCGCACGCACGCACGCACACACAGAGAGAAGTAAACACACAGACATAGACAGAAAAACAGAAATGGGTAGAAACGGAGACTAAAGATTAGTGATGATTGTTTCATCCGCTGAAGGGATAGCACTTTACGATCGTTTTTACTCCAATAGTAAAAAAAAAAAAAAAAGGGGGGGGGGGGGGGGGGGTCTTTAGGGGTTTGGGTGGTGAAACAGTGAGGTTTGTAGTTTGTTCTGTATAATAGTGTGATATATTAGTGACAGTAGTGATTGTGGTGGATTGATAGGAGTAGGCTTACTTAGTGTGTGGTGTGTGTGTGTGTGTGGATAAATAAACAATAGTAATGAGAATAATGATGATAATAATAAATAAACATTATGTTTGTTTCTATTCCTACAGTCAAATAAAGTTGACAGACTAACACTCTTATTACATGTACTCTTATTTCTTGAATCCAAAATCAACAAGTTCACAAGGAAATGGCTTGGTGTCCCACCCTGTCTGACTGACATAGCGCTATACTGTCGCCAAGCAAAGCTGAAAAACTACCACTGAAATCCATCCTGGAGGAATATAAAGCAGGGAAGATCAGACTTCAAAGCATGCTGGAGGACTCAGGAGACAAGGTGGTTGAAGCAATCAAGCCCCAGCTGAAGACAGGCAGAAAATGGAAAGTAAGACTCCAAAAAAGCAGTCCAGCAGAGCCAGCAAGGGCAATGGACAACGTGGGAGAATGCACTCCAAAGAAGTCTCACTTGGAATGATTTTGGCACATGGCCCCTCTCAGGATCAGCTTCATTCTCAGATCTGCATATGACCTTCTGCCTTCAAATGCAAACCTGGTGAAGTGGGAAAAAAACAGACGATCCTTCATGCCCCCTTTGCCATGAAAAACAAACAGTGGAGCATGTCCTAAGCTCATGTAAAGTAGCCCTGGCTCAAGGAAGGTACACATGGAGGCACAACCAAGTGCTCAAAGAGATTGTACAAGTAGTCTGGGCTAGTACCAAACACACACAAAAGGGAAAATCAGGACTCCAAAAGCACCCGCAACATTCTTCACGGCAGGAGGCAGCGAATCATGGCCAAGAACAACAGTGCCACTCGGAACATGCAGGCAGAGTCTGCTGGACGGGGCAGATGACTGGGAGTGCACAGCAGACCTCCCAGAATGGAATAGTCACCCAGAGATTATCAGCAAGAGTGGCATGAGACCAGACATAGTATTACACTCTCAGTCAACCAAGCAGCTGATCATGATCGAGCTCACGGTGCCATATGAGAACAGAATGGAGGCAGCTCAGATCTACAAGACTGAAAAGTATGCTGATCTGGCAAACAGCCTGAGGAGAGAAGGCTATCAGGTCAAAGTCCTCACTGCAGAAATTGGAGCTAGGGGGTTTGTGGGAACGTCTGCATACAGCCTCATGAAACAGCTCTCAGTTGCAGGGAGGGAAAAAACAAAGCCTGAAAGCAATGGCAGAAGCGGCAGAGAGGTGTTCAAGTTGGATCTGGTCAAGGAGGAACAAAAAGTGAACTTCATAAGGCTTAACTTTCCTACAAATATCAGGTGTCCCTGTGGCTCAGTGGTTAGTGCGCGAGTCATTAAGTGGAAATGAGCATGTCCAGAAGGGCATGGGTTCGAATCCCAGTCATGGCTCATCCCAAGATGGGAAAAAAAAAAAAAAAAAAAAAAAGGGCAGCAGAGGGACATCCGGAGTCATGAACCGGGTGTGGCCCAACCCCCCCTAGAGTGTCAGGAGATAAGGGCCGAAACACTCGCTTGACCAACGGCCAAACTGGCCTTCTCTTCCGAAAGTTGGTGATGGGATTTGACGTGTGTGCAAGATGTTGTGCGTGCGTTCACACACGGAACCTCGGTTATAGTCTCATTCGAAGGACTGTATAGGGAGTGGAGTCAGAACCAGTATTAACTCTGAGGGAAAAATCCCCCATACCGAAATTCGAACCCGTAA
>JADBJO010014827.1:0-20000 GCA_016801955.1 Conus betulinus
TATCATAAGGCAACCCACCAGAGGAGACACTGTACTGCTGCAGAATCACATTGGTGGTGTTCAGTGGTGCCTGTTCTGTTCCATGCTGATGCCTTTAGTTTATAAGCATTTCAATACACTGTGACAGACAATTAAATTAACGTAAATGGGAGTACACATTTATCATGCAAATCAAAATGTAAATACTGGTTCACATTTCACTTACACAACCAACCAACAAAACAAAAAGAGAGAGAAACAGACAACACACCATTCCCTGCATACAGGGCAATAAAAAAAAAAAAAAAAAAAAAAACAAAACAAAAAAACCTCAAGAGCACAAATAATAGCTGAGATTTCACAAGCTAAGTATGGTATCTGAAGACCGGTATCTCCATGAACAGACACAGAACTCACATGTGGTTGTTCCTATCCCTGCTTGTTTGGTGGAGGATAAGAGGCAAAAAAAAAAAAAGAAAAAGAAAAGAAAACACAACCCTGAGTAGTAGCGGATTAAAAAAAAAGATCGTTCAAGTTCCATCTTAGTTTGTGCGAATCTTTCCAGGAATGTAGTTTTTTGTTTATGACTGGCTCTTGCAGAAACATGTGTAAACACTTCTCATTCTGGGCGAGAGGATGGCCAGCCACTCTGAAAAACATAAAAAAATGAATGTATGTAAACATAAATGAATATGAATAACATGAGGGTTTAATGGGTGCACCATTTCTACCAGCTTCATAGACATTCATAGCTACGTTAAAAGCAATCAAGGAAAACAACACACTCATTCAGGTTTTAAGTTACTTTCTTGACAAAAATTCAAGTTTAAACATTCTTTACAAATTTCTTCTCGTGCTTAACCATATTTGCTTTCAAATTACTGTTTCCCAAGCCACATGATACTAACAAACTGGGTCAATGATTCAGACAGTGATTTCGAATCTGAACTATCTCTACAAACAGAGCGATGTCAGCAATGAGTTAGTGATCAACAAAAACATCTGGAGGTTTTCAGTCACTCTAAATCACTGCTGCAGGGCAAACACCAGCTTGAAATGAACAGCTGACAATGTAGCCTGCTACACAATCCATGAATGGCGAAAGAGTTGACTGATTCTCATGATGACAGCAATTTGTGGAGTATTGATTTGAACATATTTTATCTGTTGTTAGCAGTGTTGAAGGAGACATAGTTGTACAAATTCAGGTCTGTTTTGCGTTGTACATTAAGATGTGCTACTTGACACCTTGTGTGTTCAGTGGCATTTTGCTTTGATTCAGACCAGTCAATATTAGAATAAATCCAGATCAATCCATTTGTCTGTGAGACACATCCAACTGAGATGCTACTGTTCGCCAGCAACTGATGGACTGTCTTTGGATTCAGAACATTTTTAGAAAGCAAAAACGCTCTAACAACCAGTCATACATGGCAAAAGTGCAAGTTCAAATCTTTTCAGTACCATATAATTGCAGCAAATATCCACAAAAATGATCTGAAAGCCAAACTGAATGTTCTGTCCTTGCCAGATAAGTGTGAAACCACAAGAGGAAATCTTGAATAAATGTTAGAGAACTGCCCAAAAAACGTGGACAAATGAATCACAAGACAAAAACGACGCGTTTTGACCCTCTTAGGTCTTCTTCAGGCAAGATACAAACAATTACAACGCAAATGAACGAGCAATCACTATTTGATTCAAACACCTATCTTGCGCTGAAGAGACTGAAGAGAAGTAATTGCTCATTCATTTTCATTGTAATAATTGTTTTGTCTCTTGCCTGAAGAAGACCAAGGAGGTTGAAACGCATCATCTTTTGTCTTGTGATTCGTTTGTCTACGTTTTTTGAGCAGTTCGCTAACATTTATTCAAGATTTGTTTGGATTTCCGCCTGCAGTCGTCTCACTTTGCAACCAAAAGAGAAAAAATTGTAGAACTATAATTTGGTGATAACAGTCCACTTGTTCTACTTTTCTACTTACTTCTTTCACTGCTTCCCCTTCGTCTTTCCGATCACAAAATTACATGGAAAACTATACAGCTGTCAAGCTAGATAAGCCTTTTCCAAAAAATACTCACTTGTTGATGAATACTTCTAGACCTTTCCGCCTTTCCTCAATAAAATCTTCTTCGAAGATGCCATCGTCTCCCCTGAAAGGCAGCTGTCGTTTCAATGCTTTCCCAGGCAGTGGTGGCACAACAATCTGAACAGTTACGAAATCAGCATATTAGCATCCATTTTTTAGATGATTTTCATAATTTGCTCTTACTAAGGCATAATCTTTTGCTCTGCTTTTGGCAAGCCATTTATCCAAGGAAAGGTTGTTCTGCACAATTCTTAGCCGCTGACAATGCTTGGGTTATTGAACAGCAGAGCTGACCACTCAGACTGTCCCATATCTTTTGATCTCCCTTGCATCCTTGAATGGATCCTCAAGCATAGGCTCAAAGATTGTCCCTTACATTTTATACTGTTTGCGTAATGTTTTTAGTTTTTTCAACAACTTTTTTTCCTCTCCACACTTTCGTTTTGTTTATTCTACTACCTTTCACTGGCTGCTTTGGGGGTGCTGTTGGATTCTTTTTCGAACCCTTGGCGGTCGGAACACCACACAATTATGGACTGTGGTGTGTCTCTATCTGACGCCAAGAGCACAAACACAATCAACCGTGTCTCCCTGATGAGTCCGATCCAGCGGACGAAAGGCCTCGGAGCAGGCGATACATATAGATCTGCCTTTGAGAGAGATGGACGAAAGGCCTCGGAGCAGGCGATACATATAGATCTGCCTTCGAGAGGAATTGCGATAGTTTCCTCATGCAGCTAGTGATATACATTTTTCCCATTTACTTCATCTTCAGTTTTTTTTTGTTTTGTTTTTTTTCCTCTCAATTTCAAATCAACACAGGTATGGGTAGTAATAATAATAATGAACAGTCTAAATTTATGAAGTGCCATATCCTGCCTTAGCAGCTCAATGTGCCGTTCATTCATACTTCACATGAGGGAACTATATCTCAAATACTACTTTCTCACAGCTCACCTGACTTCAACAGCCTCCCCTCCATCCATCCCTACCCCTCAGTCCACACAATAAACACAGCACAAACCATAAATGAGGAACAACCTGTCAAAACAGGTATGTCTTAGACTAGTTAGAGACATTTAAATTCAGGCTGAGATGAGGACTAGATGGCAACGAATTCCAGACATGTGGTGTACACAAACAAAAACTGCGTTCTGTCATAGTCTACATTTTGCATCCCAGAAGTCTCAAGAGCTCCTTGATGAAAGAACGAAGTGTGCAGGAAGAATGATATGTACTGAGCAGGGCAGATATATATGTGGTGGAAGAGACCTGTTGAATGGCAGAATACAAGAAATGCAATCTTGCATTCACTGCTGCACCTATTTTTACAGGGAACCAGCAGAGTCCCTCTACTAGTGCTGTTTTGTACTCTTGTTTTCCTTTTTCAACAGGACAGGTTAGTTTTGAAACACTAAAACTTTCTCTCTCTTGAAGAAATATCTTTAAATTCCATATTGATTAAATCAAATGCGCCGAATCAGAACAAGATGACCGTTGATAAAAAAACACTGGCAGAAAATGAGATCATTACATGGATTACATTACAGATGGAATACTGCCTAATACCTTGCCAAAAACAAGGTGTACAGAAGCCTCAGGCAATTCAAATTGTCCTCTTGTAACCAGTGTTAATGAAAAAAAAAAAGCTGAAAATGATTAAGTCAATTCCAAAATGTTCCTTCTTGCAAACAGCACATAGTGACAGTGATCAATTTATTTTTTGTCATACACAATAAAATCTACCTCTGTTGTAGATTTAACCATCATCTCTGAAGCCAAACAACAACAACCCCCCCCCCCCCCCCCAACCCCCCTCCCCTCCACACACACATGCATGCACGTATACAGCACACACACACACACACACACACACACACACACACACACACACACTCTATAATAAAATCCCACACAGAAAAATATTCTCATTACATGTTGATAACCGACTGTGGTGGAAATACGATTTGAACAAAATTACATCAGCTCCATGAGACTTGAATTTTTTTTTTGTTGCAAGAAGGTACAAACTTTCAGTTACCGAGTCATTAATGAACACAAACTTGATCAAAACAGTTTGGCCTTGGACAGTATGCCCTCTTTGAGAGCTTCCACATCGTTTTGATGGTGATGCACATGAATTTTTGCCACATCCTTGCTGTTAAGAATGGAAAGGAAAGAACATTATAATGTATGGATGACTCCTACCATGCTGACTGCCCCTCCCCCCCCCCCCACCTCCTCCTTCTTTCCCCTGGCTTATTCAGCCAGAGTCAATAGCCAGGAAGTCCATGGACATTTTCGTGAGTCTTCTCTCCCTGAATTATGAAGTTAGTCAACATTCCACACTATCTAGTAACATGCATGGTAGAAAACAAGAGTTTGTTTTGGCACGTGCTTTCACTGTATTCATAACTTTTGGTGGTAGCAGAGTTAGTTCTCTTTTCACAAATATTGAAGTCTGTGAATGATTTTATTTGCATATTGGACCAAACTTATGTTGATTGTTTTCATTAAAGAATATGTAAAAAAAAAAAAAAAAAAAGTTGCAAGCTTACATACTTCTTTGAGTATTGCATCTCTGTTGTGCATACATTAAAAAAAAATGATTTAGCTAATTCAAAATTTCTATACAATGATAGGCATCTGTAGTTGTTTAGTACCAGAAATATATACACACACATTAAAAAGTACAATACTCTCAGCTTAACTTGGTACCCTAGATTTATGAAGTCTGTAAACTCTGGTGGGGGGGGGGGGGGGGGGGGGGGGGGGGGGGGGGAACTTCATTCAGTCCTACTAGACAAGTTTGTTTACAGATATTATTTTTCTTGAAGTTTCTTGGTGGTAGTCTCAGGTCTGCTGAAGAATAGTGCAAAGACAGCACCAGTCAGAAGAGTCTTCATCCTTTCTACAGAAATGAATTTCAAGCTTTCGCTTCATTCACTGGTTTTTTTTCATCCTTTTTTTTTTTTCCAAGGTAGCTGCCATCATCTTTAAAAAGTTCCATGTTGCAAAGTTTGCTTTCTTGCTTATTTCATTCTGGAAGATCAAAATTTCCCATGTGCACTGCAACGAAATGCTTGACAAACCCATCTGGTTGGTCCTACTCAAACCCCAAACCGAAGAATAGATTTCAAATCAATGTCCATGTTCCCCTCTCAACCCTCCCTCACTCCCAAATGTGGTGCATAACACTGTGGAAAAATTTACATTGCATTGTACCAGTACTATCAGTCTCACCATGCCCCTTTCTTCCCACCGCTATCTTCACCCCCCCCCCCCCCCCCCCCCCCCACCCCCCCCCCCCCTGCCACAAAGGCACCAGGCCTTCTCTCTCTGCCCCCCCCCCCCCCCCCCCCCCCCCCCTCTCTCTTAGAACCGCGTGAGCCCCCTAGCTTAATGCTGTATGTTACAAAGAAAGTTTATGTCACTCTTGTATACCTCACGATCTTTCCCCCTTTCTCTCTCTCTCTCTACTCTGCCAGTGACTGAATGATAGTCAGCCCACCACAGAGAACCCTCTCCCTCTCTCGCTTAACCCCCCTCCCTACATGTCCCCCCCCCCCATTCCCCCCCCCCCCCCCCCCCCACCTGTCTGTCGTGCTCCGGGAGAGTGTGCTCCCAGCCAGGTGTGACGACACTGTGATGACCCACGCTGGTCTCATTAGCATTCGTGTGCATAATCATTGGTTGTTAATCTCTGGTCACGGCAATGGCATAGTTCAAACAATTGCCATAGTTCAAACGTCTGCACTTGGACCAATCAGCAGAAAGGGGTGAAGAATGATGGGCAAACCTTCTCCCTTTGTCTCATTTTGATTGACACTCGTCAGCCAGATCAGAAACCTGATTTGGCAGTTGAGAATACATACAGCGGACACGTAGGGTTGCACATTCACTGTCCCTGAGACCAGCTGTAGGTGAAACATGAAAAGACAGAGGAAACCCAGATTGGAGGCACTCTTCTCCCAGTCTAAGGTTTCACTGATTCATCCCAGGAACATAACTCGGATTGTGGTCATGCTACAACGTGTGGCTAAACCACACACTGTGGCTACCCCAGAAACCAGGGTGACGCCAGATACAACTGTCTGGGCCAGACAGGATGAAGACACTCCACAGCCCAGCACTACAGCACCAAGTCTACAGGATCAGTCACCAGCCACATGAGAGACATCAACTATTTTCTCCGATACAAGATAAGGTGTTAATCCCCCTGGACTCAAATCCCTCAGACCCTTGCCCTTACTTTATGATGAAATAGTGAGAACATGTCTATGATTACCACTCTGGCTACTGCACTGGGTGCATGCAAGCAAATTGGATATGTATAAGACTATATATTCAGAGTAACATTGACATGCCCACTGTATACCAACTTAAGCTACTACTCTGAGTGTAAGTAAGTAAAGTAGGAGTGAGGAAGGGCATTTGATTGTGGTGGTTCAATGAGAACTAAAATTAAGCCTTTAGAACAGACATGTGTATACTTACCTACGTGTAAGAGAGTAAAATTGATGTGTGAAATTGCACTTAACTTGTGTCAGTTATCTGTTGTTCAGTCAGTGTTGACTGTTTGATCTTCTCTCTTCAAATTCTCTCTCTCGGAACTACAAGTATTTATAAGAGTACAGGCCTAAGGAAACTTATCTCAGAGCCACTATCAAGTATTTTAACAGTACCCGGGAATAAAAATGAATTTCTTTCGATGACTAGTACTGGAAAGTTGCTCCTTCCACCACTAGTAAGAGGGAGGGTGGAGGTGAATGTTAAGATAATTCTCATCGAGAAATTATTCCAAGTCCCTCCCCAAGAGAACCCACCTACCACTCATCCATCTCGTCACATACACATCATACACAAAGTTTGCAAAGTACATTACTCTGGGTGACTTTGACTCCTTTGTTGTGATCAAATGGAAATATAAACAGCTGCTACACACAAACTGTGAAAATTTTGTATGATTGTTGGTTTGATGATCAGAATCTGTTAACTGTCACAATTTGATCATGGTCCCACACACACACACACACACACACACACACACACACACACACACTCTCACTGACACTAGTGACAGCCCTGATATGGCCCTTTGCGGTCGGCTGGGCTATAAGCAACATTATCTTATCTTATCTTTCTTACACACACACACACACACACACACTTATGGCAGATTTATTTTTTTCTAGCAGACTGGCAACCGAACTGTTACATAAAATGTGTTGTAAACCCATATTCCTCCCCTACAGTAATAACCATTACAGTATTAGCATGCAAATCAAAGCACTGGGCCAAATTCCATCAGCAGACTCACAACTTTTAGCAAATTAACCTCGATCAATGGAAAAAGTCCAAATGGCATGAAAAACAGAAGAAATCATCAGCTATCAGATTTAATCAAACTAAGCTGTATGACAAGCAGATAAGCAATCCTCAATAAGAGAAGTTCTATCATTATTTTTAACCTAAACATGTGCCAAGCAAGAAAGCAGTCTGTAGCGTATATGATACTAGTATCATTATGGTAAGTTCACAAGCAGAAAGCTTTTTTTTTTTTTACCTTGCTGTCTCTCTCTAATTCATTGCGAAGCCATTCAAAGTCACTGTAGCGTCTCCTGGCGCTAGAGTCACGTAACTTGAATACAGGCAAGTTGGTCTGAAAATGAAATGAATTACCCCACAATTAACAGGATTCAAACATAAACGTGTATGCAGACACATTGCTAATGTGCAGAATTTTATCAAGTTTTTCAGAATGTTGACACCATTGTATATATATAAACTAATACATGTACATTTAAGTTGAGTCTGGGTATTTTGTGTGTTCCTACCAACCGAAGAGAAGTCTTGTGGTGTTTGCTCTGTGTTTTTTTGTTTCACTGTGTCGGAGCTGCGCCGTGTTTCTATCTGGGAGTTGTGGACCTACCTGGTTTGTGTGGTGCCTGTCTGAGGGAGGCGGCGTTTTGGTTTTCGTTCCGTCGTTTTGTTTGGGTTGTTCGTTTTGTGTCTTGTGCGGGACGGTCTTGTTGCCACGGCCTTGAGGTGGTGGTCCGGCGTTATTGTCTGTGGTCCTTTCTGGACTGTTCAACGGTCCGGGGCTGTTCCGTTGGGATTGCGGGGGTCTCCGGTGGTCTCGGTGGTCGGTCTGTGCGCCATCGTTGCTGCATCGGCGTGGATTGTATTGGGTCGTCGGTGTTTTCTCCCCGAGAGGCCGGACTGGGTTTTGTTGCCTTGGTAACACCGACCGTCCAGCTGATGGAAGGAGAATCGGCCTAATCCCTTTCTGCCTTTGGGGTGGCGGCGCCGTTCCGCGTCCTCCGCTGACTGCGGTGTTGCGGGTGGGTCTTACGTGGTTTGTGGCCGCGTAGGACCTGCCGAGACTGCCTGTTGGTATTTCGATCCAGCTTCTTTTTTGTGACGTTTTTTTTGTTTTATCTGCGTCTCCCCGATCTTGACGTCATCAAAACATCAAAATTTGCGTGTGTTTGCTTTCGTTTTTTCTTGCCACGGTGAATAAGCTGCTGGATTTTCCAGTCTACAATCAAGTCAGTGCGCGGTCTCATCTAACTTTTCCCACCTCTTCTTAATTTAAATCCAAATTGTGTTTCTTTCTGACACAAGAATTAGTCATTGACGGCTCACAGGCCTGTTAAATTGGCCTGAATATTTTCACATAGTCATGATATAGGATATTGCAGCGCTATTCAATTTGCCTAATTGATAATACATATATTTACATATATAATTTTTTTTTTTTTTTTTTAAATCTGAGCATTATTTACTTTAAAGTCGACAGTCTGGGGCTGGATAATTTGAAAAGCCCTATCTCTTTCCAAAAATCCTATACTAACGTGTGTGTGTGTGTGTGCGCGCGCGCGCGCGCGCGCGCGCGGGGCGCGCGCTTTTGTGTGCATTTTTGCAGTTATTATAATTTCTATCCAAACTTATACCAAGTAAGCAGTTTATCGTTTCGTTTCTATCAACTCATACTCATGTAATGCTAGTCATAATCAGTGATGGGTTCTCGTAAACGGTTACTGTAGTGTTTGGTGTTTGACCATTTGTTTGTTTGTTTAGGTGTTGTTGTTGTTGTTGTTGTTGTTGTTCTGTGTGTGGGGTGTGTGTATGTGAGGGGGTGCGTGTGTCTGTGCGTGGGTGCGTGCGTGCGTGCGTGCGTGTGTGCGCGTGCGCGCGCGCGCGTGTGTGTGTGTGTGTGTGTGTGTGTGTGTGCGTGCGTGCGTGCGTGTGTGTGTGTGTGTGTGTGTGTGTGTGTGTGTGTGTGTGTGTGTGTCCTCCTCCTAGCCTCCCATCCTTTTTCAACCTCCCCACTTCTTTTTCCTGGGAGCCTTTCTTCAATTTCCCCCTTCTTCCCTACCCCCCCCCCCCCCCCCCCCCCCTCCCCCCCCCCCCCCATTTTCTGGCAGATTGGCAATGGCAGTCTCAATGAATCTGTCAAAATTTAAAACAAATCCAGATTTGTTGAGTGACCTTAAAGTCTCTCATTTAAAAAAACTTTTATCAGAAAATGATCTTCCTAAAAATGGGAAGAAAAAGCATCTGGTTAATCGTCTTGCGTCTTTATTAAACGACTCAAAAAAGAATGAAACAGCCAATGTTGACCAGACAGTTGAGGCTGTCGAGGTCTCCACCCCCCTGTGTCCGTCATCCTCATCACTAAAAACATCACTTACCTCGCCATGTGTCAGAGAGACCACGTCTACGACACACCAGAAACTTTCAGAATCCAAAAAATATCGTCTTTCAATTTTCCGGTCATTTTGGAAGATACCAAAAAGGGTTCTGCAACTTTGGCTGGTATTGGGGTTCTCAGCAGAAAGCTTTGGACCAATACCATCGGACCCATTATTGAACAGAAACAATTGTCGTCCGGTAAATGGTTGATTGGCTGTACTTCTGCCGATCAGCAAAAAGCGCTCTTAATACAAAAAATCTCGCTGGCATCACTATCAACTGCTCCATCCCTGAGGTGTATACCGAAGGGGTGATTAAACCCATTCCTGTAGATATTTCTCTTGATGAAATTAGAAGAGAAATACCAGGAGCAAAAGCGGCCAAAAGATTGAAAAATAAAGATGGCAGCGACTCGAGGGCAGTGAAAATTACCTTCACTGTCCCAAGTCTTCCCAAAAAATCTTTCTTGGGTTTCAGTCTTTTGACATTAAACCATTTGTTCCGCAAGTCTTTCGTTGCACTCGCTGCAACAGACTGGGACATACAAAATCCGCATGTCGCTCCAAACAGACGTGTGGTAGATGTGGTCAGTCTGGCCATGACAATAGCAAATGTTCCAACGCCAGACGCTGTGTGAATTGTTCAGGAAATCACTCTGCTTCCTACCTTGGGTGTCCTGAATATAAACTTAGAGTCTTGGCGGGCTCTTTAAAATCATCTAATTATATGTCTTTCTTAGAAGCTATTTCTCTTGCACGAGCTCAGCTAGAAGGACAAACAAATCTGAACAGTGTGGTCAGCAGTCTTCAAACCATGATTCAAGTCCATGTAACCATGCTGTTCCTGTGTCATATTCCTCAGTTGTTGCTGGGAACAAAAGTAAGTCGCCGGTCACGAAAAAGGCGGCTTGCTCCCCAGTAACTGTCGCAAAAAATTATTCTCCCGACTTGGGAAAAGATAAAGTCAAGGCAGAAAAAACTGCGAAAATAGGCCAGAATTGTCACCCCCATCTTAGTACTCCTAAGAAAAAATGTCAGCCAACAGAGTCTCCAAAAGTTCCATCGCTCGGCTGTCCATCTCCTTCTAATTTTGATCTCAATAGTATTGTTGTGTTCATGGAAACCCTTTCAGTTAAATTCATCAGTATTATGAAAAACGTGACGGACCTGCTTACATCTTCTGTTTTGGAATTCAAAAGAATTATTTCAAAGTGTCATGCCAATGTGTTATGAACTTTTACAAAATGAAAGCTCTTTCTTTGTGTTCTTTTGCAAAAATCCGCCTGTTTCTGTTTGTTATTATTCTTCCTTCCCTTGTAATGCGGACATCCAGTTCAAAAGACAGCATGGACAGTCCAGTCATAGATCGTCTTAAGTTTTTTTACAATGGAACTGCAGAAGCAAATGTAACATTGACTACCTTATTCAGTTTTTGGAAGACCATAGTTTTGATGTCCTTGCACTGCAGTCTCTGAATTGTCATAAAAATGATTTACCAAAACTCCCGGGATACTATTTTTTCCTCCAGTGACTAATGCAGTGAAGAAAAATACTAAAACAAAAACTGCCATATATGTGTCGTGCAACATTTTGTACCAACCTGTAAAACACACCTGTAACGCGACTGACAAACGCTTATATTCCTGCTGTATAGCAGTGAATATATCAGGGCCAAAGTTTACAAGTTGTGAACTGTTATTACCCAGATGGTGTGTCCAAGAAGGAAGCCGACTGGTTGTTTGATTTAGATTCAAACAAAGAGTGGATTATTCTGGGTGATTTCAATTCCCATCATGCTCTATGGTCCGAAAACTCTAAAAATATCACAAACAATAATGAATATCTCGCCAACACTATAGTAAATGCTAATCTAACGATACTGAATGACGGGTCTATCACCAG
The DNA here is from genome assembly GCA_016801955.1 of Conus betulinus. Taxonomy (NCBI): domain Eukaryota; kingdom Metazoa; phylum Mollusca; class Gastropoda; order Neogastropoda; family Conidae; genus Conus; species Conus betulinus. Next base: position 11,669 of record JADBJO010014827.1, read on the forward strand.
AATTGCTGATCGTTCTGATCAGAAAAATTCATCAATTGATTTGTCCTTAGTAACTCCGGGTATTTTTCCACTTTGCATGTGGAATGTCATTCAGTCACCACTGGGTAGTGACCATCTTCCTGTTGAAGTTCAGATCTTAGTGTGTCCAGAGAGAACTGAGCATACCCTCGGACATACAAAATACAACGAAGATAAAGCCAACTGGGACCTTTTTGCCAGACTCTAATTACTGGTTCTCTTAAGCTCAATTTTAATCATAACATAGAATCAGTAGAAGATCTTGAAAACAATTATGTAGATTTACGAAATCTTATTCTGAGAGCAGCAGATCGTGCCATTCCAAAGATTCAAGTTTAAAGACCATCCAAAGAGAGCCTCAAACCCTTGGTGGAACTCCTCATGTGAGTTGGCCGTAAAAATGAAAACAGAGGCATTTCAAAACTGGATGAATAGTCGTCATTCACAGCCACCCCAAGTAGTAAACGAACTCCACTGTAAATACAAAATTGCTAATAACTATAGTAACAGAACAGTAGCTCTTGCAAAAAAAACAGTATTATGGTAATTTGATCATGACTTGCTCTAAACATCCACATGACGTTTCTAAATTATGGAAAGAAATTAAAAAAATCAAGGGTACATTTCATCTCCCTCAGCCTGCTCTGCATGTTAATGATAAAATTTATAGAACTAACAAAGAAAAGGCTGAATTATTAGCAGAAACTTTTGCTTCAATGAGTCAGACTGAGTGTTTATCTCAATCTGAACAAATTCGTAGAAAGGAGTTTGAGGATAAATTCCAAAACATTGAGCAGACTAATATAGAAAGTAACACTTTATATATAAACACAAACTTAACAATGCATGAACTCTGTTTCGCACTTAAACGTGTAAAACCGGGTAAGATATCCACTGGTTCGGATCCTATTTCCTATAACATGATTAAGCATTTTCCTGAGAGTCTGTTATCAAAGTTGTTGGAGTTCTTTCAGATTTGCTGGAATACTGGAATGCTCCCTACAGATTGGAAAAAAGCTACTGTCATCCCAATCCTTAAACAAGGAAAACCTAAAACTCTTCCCTCTAGTTTTCGACCTATTTCTTTAACACCTCACATTGGAAAACTTTTTGAAAGAATAATGAAAAACAGAATAGAACATTTCCTTGAAAAAAATGGAGTCTTGCCTTTATTCCAGGCTGGTTTTAGGAAAGGTAGAGGAGTCACAGACCACATTGTCCACTTATCCTCAAATGTGAAAAAAGCTCTTGCCAAGCGTTATTCGACCCTTGCAACGTTCTTTGATGTTCATAGAGCCTACGATTCAGTATGGCATTCTAAATTGTTGTTCAAAGCACATGAAGTAGGAATACGAGGTCGTTTTTTTCCAATTTCTAAAAGCTTTCTTATCGGACAGAACTATCCAAGTCAATATACATGGAGCTTTATCAACTTCTAAGACTATTAACATGGGTGTTCCCCAAGGAAGTGTAATCGCTCCAACACTTTTTTCTCGCTAATGCTTTACGATATTAAACAGGTTAATACAAAAGGTGCCACATTAGCTCTATATGCAGATGATATTGCTCTGTGGAGAAATGTAAACTGCAATTTTTCCAAACAACAAACCAAAAGAAAGAAAATCATTGAACAGTATCAGGAAATAGTTGACAATATTTTTCATTACATGAAATCAAATGGGTTTTGGTTTATCTGCTCACAAAACTGTCTTTGTTGTCTTTACAAAGAAAACAATTGCGTTTGAAGGCAGAGAAGCTATCTCTATAAGGGTTGATAATAATTTGATATACCAAGCAAACAAGTTAAGTTTCTCGGAGTAATCTTCCACTATAAACTTTTTTGGAGTAAACATATAAATTTCCTTGTAGAAAAAGGCTAGGAAAAAAATTGGTTTATTACGTGTTCTTTCTGCCATACCTCTGATTAACTGGGGATCTAATCTCGTCTATGTCGCCTCAGGGTTAGTTCGTTCAATTCTGTCATATGGCCAAGAAGTTTTTTTTTACAGCTGGAAAGACAGATTTTACACAAGCTTACCAGTATTGACTCGTTAGCCTTTAAATTGCATTAGGACTTCCCCGATGGGCTTCAATTGATTTGACGTACAAGGAGGCTGGTGTGTTACCCTAAATGAACACAGGCTAAGTTGCGCCTGTAATTTTACAGTGAGGGCTAGAACCATCCCAAATTCAGTAATGACTGAACTGGATGGCAGCACGTATATTCAAGAGAGATCCGTAACAAATCGGTATACATGTCCCTAGGTGATTATGTTTCCCCATTGTTTCAGAACTGCAACCTGTCTCTTGATGGTATTGCCCAGGTTCCATGTTGTTCATACCCTTCGTGGTTGTCAGAGCAGGCTGAAATAATCTACTCTTACGGAGATTTAAATAAAAAAGATAATCCTCTGTTACTATCATCCTATGCCAAAGACTTGATAGACAGGAAATACGATTCCCATCTACACATTTTCACGGATGGTTCTGTTTTAGATTCTTCCGATGTTGGGGCTTCCTTTGTAATACCAGCGCTTAGCATCAGAAAAATTCCATATTACGAAAGGATGTTCTATATTTACAGCAGAGTTATTTGCTATTTTGAAAGCACTAGATTTTTTATACTTGACATGCCCGTTATACATAGACAAATACTTATACTATCAGACTCAAAATCAGCGCTTACGGCTTTACATTGTCAATCAAAATCTAGTCGTTCAGACTTGGTGTGTGAGATCTTATTTCTCATTCATCAGTTAATAACCCGGGGTATCGATGTAACTCTGTTATGGGTTCCAGGGCACTCTAGTTTACGTGGCAATGATTTAGCTGACTTTTATGCTAGGAAGCTGCAAGAAATAAATCTGATGTTTTGAATTGTGATATCCTTCTTTCTTCATCTGAAGCTATCCACATTCTGACAAGTTCAATCTGGAACATAAGACAGATACAATATCTGGAAGATTCAGCTCGGAAGCACAGATGGGATATGACGAAACCAACAAGCAAATGTTGTAATCCTCCAGGGCCAATCCCTAATCGTAACCTTGTACATAGGCTGCGGGTTAATGGTTGGTTAGGTAGGTATTTAAAACCGGCACCTGCTTGTGCATGTGGTCAGACTCTCGATATCCCTCATTTTTTATTTGACTGTACTAGTACAAAAAATCACTTTCAGCCTCTTCATGATAAGATGAAGTCCTTCAAGCTTCCGTTGACTTTGTCAAGTGTTTTTTAATCCCAGTTATGAGAACGGCTGGAGAGCCTGGCAATGTTGGCTGTTACTCTTATTAAATCTCATCCACTTGGAAGATATTTTTTAATTCTTCCACCGCCCCACCCTCTCCTCGATGCCTCCCTCCCCCCTAACAGGTTTTTTTTTTGTTTGTTTGTTTTTTAGAACCAATTCGCGAATTTTTGAAACGTTAAAATCTTATTCAAGGCATATTCCATATCAGTATGGTTCGGCGTCTAATTTGCACGTAGAGCAGGCTTTTCATTCCCCCCCCCCCCCCCCCCCCCCCCCCCTCCCTCTTCTCCCCCTCTTCTCCCCTTCCCCAATCCATATACACACCATAAGCTGTTCGACTCTTACGAGTAATATGTCAGCCAGTTCCATACTTTAATGACCCTTGACTACCATGTAATGGATATACATGTAGTCACACAGAATTGGTGTTTCTGAATTCCGGTATATATGGGCTCTGTGTGTGTGTGTGTGTGTGTGTGTGTGTGTGTGTGTGTGTGTGTTTATGTTAGTGTAGTAGAATTATCTCTCTCTATAGGCTTATTGCTTTGATGTTTGGACAAACGAACGAATGAACGAAGTTTAATGCTGTTAGGCTGTAAAAGCCCTTTAAGCAAATCGGCGGGATGTACAATAACAAAACGCGACTCAATTTCGATTTTATTAACATGGAAACCACAGCAATATCCTGTTTTTTTCACTTTACGTGATGAAATCATGAACGAGAAAATGTCACTGGTGTTCACTGTCAGTTCTGTAGACGACGGTCTCCCCAGGTAAAACTGGATCAGTCCGTGGACAGCGTGCAGCACATGCTTGGGTCTCTGCATGCTTCGTGTTGCCGATGCGTCTTCCTTTCCAAATGCAGGACAATTTAAGACATTCCTCTTTATGACATGTGTCTTTCTTCCTGGTTGTTAAACCAGAAAAAGCGATCGTCTTCCGAACACGGATCGCAGGAATATTCTTGAGGTCGTCGTCTGATTTCACACAGCAGCACACTTACATCATCCGTTTGATGGAACACATCCTTCCGAAATACTTTTTGTCTATAGCTTGCATTTGTGTATTTATGTAAGTGCGTACTTTTGTGTGTGTGCGCGCGGGCACGCGCGTCCGTATGTGTATGTGTATGTGCGTGAGTACGCGCGCGCGCATGTGTGTGCGCTGTGTGTGTGTATGTGTGCGCGCGTATTTTTTGGTGTGTTAATTATGCTTCTTTGCTTTGAATGAAAAACGTTGGTATTCTCTGTTCATAATGTTTTCTTAAATGTCATCACTTCAAATTTATACAAGGTTAATAAATAACCAGCATCCTGCTCCCACCCTCCTTTCCCTGCAACCTAACAAAACAAACAGAAAATCAACCACATCAATCAACTTCAAAAGAATTCAATTTCAATGACTGAATGAGATCCAACAAAGTGTCTAGCAGGGTGTGGCATAATGGGCAGTATGCCAAAATGAAGAACTGAAAAATACCATATGGCTTAGAAGTTGATCAAAACCATCTAGCATAATACCAAAATGCCAGCAGTGCTTTATAAGGAATACTTGATAAGCCCATGGACTACAACTGAAGCAAGAGAAATTAGTATAACCATGAAATCTGTCAATCATCAATGCTTCAAAATGCATTTCACTGTTCTCTGAAACCACTCAGTTGTGATGTCTTACTAGACTACTTCCATTATAGATCTTAATCAGTATAAGTAATAAATCCGCCAAACATGAATGAATCACAAGACAAAACACAACATGTTTCAACCTCTTAGGTCCTCTTCAGGCAAGAGAAACGTTAGTGTCTGAGTGTGTAAATAATAGGCTTGAAACGAAGTCACAATGACCCAAACTTGGCTTAGACATATTGAACAGATGTTCCTTAACAGATCACAACACCTAAAAACCCACTGCGGTACTTGATGGAGCGCAGCTGCACGTGCGGAAACCACGTAAAACCGGTAAAACGGGTGCCTGTGGGAGCATATGAGTTTGAAAAAAAGGGCGAAATGCTCGTGGTCAATCATGATGCACGTGCATGGCACCTCGTTCATGAACACAGATCAGACGCCGTTGGCCACAAATCTGTAAACAGAACGGTCGTCTACGCCAGCCCAAAAAGCATGGCACAAAGGCAAAGACTGGACCCTGCCGATCGTGGACGTGTGCCTTAGCGTTGATTGACGAAGGGATTTCTGGCCGCGAGGTGGCTAGGCGTCTGAACGTGTCCCATTCCACCATCCAACGTCTTGTAGAGAGGTTTCAGGCCACTGGCAGCGTGCAGGATCGGCCACGATCAGGCCGTCCTCGGTGTACCGACAGACATGCTGACCGATTCCTCCTGCTGTCTGCCCTACGCAATCGGACTGTCACCTCATCCACCTTAAGGCGTGAGCTCCTGCAGGCTGCAAATGTCAATGTCAGTAGAAGGACAGTTTGTAACCGTTTGCACGAGTTCGGGCTGTCATCCCGGAGACCAGCAGTCCGAGTACCACTTACTCCAGCTCACCGCAGAGCACGGGCAGACTGGTGTCGTCATCACGTTCGCTGGACGAGGCAGCAATGGTCTCGAGTGCTGTTCACAGATGAGTCCCGCTTCACCTTGGCATTCAATGACGGCAGGACCCGAGTGTGGCGAAGGCCAGGAGAACGTTTTGCTGACGCCACAGTTCGTGAGGTGGATCGTTACGGAGGGGGTTCTGTGATGGTCTGGGGTGGCTTCAGTCGTCAAGACAGAACTCCCCTGTACGTCATTCAAGGCATGCTGACAGGGGTGCGGTACCGTGACGAGATTGTGAGCCCCTGATCCAGCCCGCCTTCAGGCCATGGTAACGCTGCTGTTTTTCCAAGACGACAACGCCCGTCCACACCGAGCACGTGTCGTGGACGATCATCTGCAGCAAGAGGGGATCATCCGGATGCAGTGGCCATCTCGCTCACCCGATCTGGCTCCAATTGAGCACCTTTGAGATGTCCTTGGACGGCGGGTAGCCCCTGAGGAAGGATGATTGGACATTACAGCCCGCTGTCCGCTTTTGATTTGTTGATTTCGTGCAATGGTCCAATGAATTTGTTCTTGAATAATTTGGAAGATTTTGCGCCTGTTCTTCTTAACATTGGCTGTAGTGTTTTGGTCTGGGAGACAGCGTTGGCAATGGCCCTTAACTTTTTTGCCAGTAGTATATTTTAGTTAATTGTTTGCCCACAGAGATGGAAGCAGACGTCACTCATGCACACAACAATACTTATACTGGATATGTAGCTGTACCAAGATAATACTGTCACTAAAGTTAACTGTTTGCCTAAAGTGATGGAATCTGACTCCACTCATGACTCATGCACACAACAATAATCCAGTGGAAGAAGGAACCTGTTGCTGAAAAGGTTGGTCAAGTGAATAAGCTGGGATGGGGTGAAAAGCTGGACTTTGTTCTCATCCAGGCTCTAAAGCAGCAGCTTGAGTGATGGTATCATCATGGTGCTGCAACATATCCAGTATTGTTGTGTGCATGATCATGACTGACGTCTGCTTTCTTCACTTTGGGCAAGAAGTTAACTTTTTTTAAGTTAAAACGTGACTGTTTTCACCTCCACAGGTGGTAATGTTGCCAGTTTTTGAAAAGAAACAAGTGACCATTTGCATTGCAGTGCTTGTATATATTGAAACTGCTTATTGTTAACGCACGTGTGTGTGTGGTGTGTGTGTGTGTGTGTGTGTGTGTGTGTGTGTGTGTGTGTGTGTGTGTAAGCGTGAGTCATCCACCCCTCCAAGAAATATATCTATCAAAAATTTCAAGTATTTTGTCAAAGCATTTGGGAGAACTCGTTGTGAACACCATTTCATGACCCTTTTACTCAACCGGAGAGAATCTCCTAGTTTTTTTTTTTACTAATAACACAGATCGACCGTCGAGGACAACACCTACCTTCATGCGTACTTCATAGTCTGTATACCGGCCTTTTGCCACTCCATGAGTTTGAGGATCAACTATGTCGATCTCTAAAAAGTTTGCAGGCGGTGAATACGCATCTTCGAGAGTTTGTTTTCACTGCGTTTATGCGTGCAGTGGGTGTACTTGCCATTGTTGTGTTACGACTCCAGACTTGGATCTCGTGACGTCGCAAAATATGCTAAACAAAATTTAATGACGATCACCGTTTTTGTAAAGGGGGCCTATCCCCGAAGATCAATATGAATGAATTTCCTGATACAAGGGGAGTAACTATAATATGATTTGACCCAGTGACCATGAGACAACGACACGATGATAACTGTCAAACATTTTCGTTCCAACAAAATTGGGCCCAAGCTCATAAATACTATAGCAAGATTTGTTCAGCAGGTGACGTAGCAAGTGAGTTTATTGAACTGACTTGTTTTAGAGATGCGTTTTTTGTCATCACTGACACCTTTACCACTGTCACTGGAGTGCAAGTGTGGCCAGACGCCACTAATGAGTAAACGACTTAATGAATTAAGAAATCTGCAATGGCACGTTTTGAGGTGTAGCAACATTTTGAAGGTCGCAAAATGAATCGAATGAATAACATAAAACTGAGATTAAAACTTCAGATATCAGCCATTTAGATCTGTAGGGTTGCTAGAAAGCTTTGGATTTTTAAGGCAGAGTACCATCACTGATGAAGTGTTGATGAATTCCCAAGAAAGGGAAGAGGAGAGAGGGAGATTAGATGAAGGAGGAGGGACGAAGGGGAAGGATGAAGGGCAGAAATTTTTGGGAGAGGGCACTCACATACACATGTACCACGTTGTAACTCAAGATTTGCTGTTGTGAATCTCAACCATGTTGGAAATTGATCAATTTTCAAGTTTTGTTACTAAAAGCAACAGGACCCTCAGGCTGATTTCGATTATAAAGTGATTTTCAAGTATGTATAGTTCATATATTAGTTGGTAACATCCAGGGCTGAGTGATTTTTAGGTAGAGTTCTTTTGGGTGGTTTCACACTGTTCCCTCTCCAGGGGCCTCTGCTTCCTTGACTTTCCATTTTTAAATACCTTGTTGTCTCATAATATCCCCTCCCCCTCTTTCTCTATCTCCTTCT
>JADBJO010014827.1:35000-46096 GCA_016801955.1 Conus betulinus
TAGTGAGACGAGGGAGAGGTAACTGCCAACACCCTGAAACAGACCTACCCCCAACAACATCATCTTGACATGCCCACACACACTCATCCCATCTGCTTCCTGCTTGTAACACAAGTAACAGTAAGAATTGTGTCCCTCTGCAGATCAGCAGCGAGTGGAACTGCTTCCATCAGATGCTGTTACATCAATCTTTGTGGAAAGCTTCAAAACTCTGATTTAATACTCTTCCTCCCCCTCTTTCCATCTCCCATATTCATTCCCTCTGTATACCTATTCCCAGGCATTTCGCTACCCCTGCAGTCTCTCACCTTCTCTCTCCCTATTGACAGTTGTATCTACTTCTGTATTTACTTCTGTACAGAAATTCATCAGCTGAAAAAAGGCGAGGTCTAGGTAAAGCAGACAGTTGTGTCTTCAGTACTGTACAGCAAGTTATCACTATATCAGCTGACGAAGGAACAGCCAAAGTAAACCAGACAGTTGTGTCTACTTCTGTGCAGGAATCCATCAGCTGAAGAAGGTACAACCTAAGCGCACCAGCACTCGGGAGTCGGCGGGCTTTGATCCCATCCACCCTGTGGCTGAGCAGATCCGAGAAGAGACGTGGCTGCTGTGTTTCGATGAGTTTCAGGTACTGGACAGTTCAGGCTTGTATGATCACACAGGCGACTGTTTGATAGTGTCATTTTTTCTTCTCGTTTCATTGGTGATATTGATGAAGATTTACATATGCCTCCCTATGTGTTAAGCTCATAGCACATACACATACAAAAAGCAAATAGAAAATACAGTTTTCAAAGACCTGTCGACTTTTACATTCCCATCACACATGTGAATTCACAGCACTGAAATCCCCCTTTCTGCTCACCTGTTGCAGCCTCACCCTTCCTTTCTTCCTGTCTGCCCTCTTCATTTACATGCACAAGGAAGGATTTTTGCTTAATGACTTGTCATGCAATTCAGGTGGTTGCAGACATCTGATTAAGATAAATTTCACAATGTCAGAATGTTTTCATTTTAAAAAATGCGCTTAAACATATGTATGCATGCATTATTATGCACCTATACACACTTGTACTTACATGTGGGATATTCACTGATGGCACTTGAGCAAGGTGAATGTGTGAAGGGTGTTCAAGGCTGATGTGAGTGTGTGTGAACTTGTGCATTTCTGTGTGTGCATGTGTGTGTGCATGTGTACTTTCCTAACCCATGAAGTGGGTATACCAACTGGTCAAAAACCTGAAATTGTCCTTTTTTTGTAAACCCTCATTTGTTGAAAACACCTGTTTTTGTATAGATCCCTGTGTACATTTATTGATGGAAATACTTTAAAGATAAAACACGCACGCACGTGTGTGTGTGTGTGTGTGTATGTGTGTGTGTGCGTGTGTGTGTGTGTGTGTGTGTGTGTGTGTGTGTGTGCAGGGTTTGTATGATCACTGAAGGTTTGAAACAGTTTGGAGTAACGCTAACAGAGATACATTTCTTAAGGCTTTTGAAGTCTGTAAATGGTTTGGGCATGTGAAATTTAATAGATTCATTTTCCTGTAGTCCACGGAAAAAACAACAAGACAAATCAAAACAAAAAAAAAAACAGAAACAAAAAACCAAAACCAACCCAAACAAAAAAAAACACCGAAAAAAACAGAGTTGTGGATGTTGCAAGTGAAGACGTTATCCTATATGGATTCAGAGAGCAAGTACTGGAACTTTGTAGTTGTTTGAAGGTACTTACGAAATTGGACCAGATCAATAGCAGCAGCATTACAGCTTGATATAACTTTCATGGATCAAAGTAGATAATTCTTGCTCTGAAATAAAGGCAAGGTTGCACATGTTTGTGTTTTAATGTGACTTCTAAGCAGGGTGTTGTAGATGATGAATTCAGACATTCTGTACCTCCGGTTTTGAAAAGTTTATAAAAGGTTTTTTTGAAAAGCACCTTTTTTTTTTTTAGTGAGAGCCATGTGTGTGTGTGTGTGTGTGTGTGTGTGTGTGTGTGTGTGTGTGTGTGTGTGTGTGCATACAGATCGCGTACATGTATGTGCAGAAAACCATAAAAGTGATTAAAGAAAGGGAAAGATAGAGAAAAACCATGCGTAGAAGGGGTGCAGTTTTATTGAGAAAGAGATAGAACATTTTCGTAAGACTTTCAAACACATAGGCACCCATGTATACATGCATGCACATGCATACGCACACACACACACACACACACACATACACACACACACTCACACACATACACAGAAACATACACACACACTAGATTAGCCTGTCTTGTCAGTTTATTGATGGAAATCTTAGATTAGGCAGAGAATAGTAAACAGTATATAACTAAAAAGTAGGGTAATTCTTTCTCCCACAATGAAATTAATTATATGCCCATAATTCTTACGAATGTTGCTTGTGACATCAAATTGCCTAGCAGAAAGGCCAAGGCAGAGCACACAGAACAAACGAGGAGGTATCCCTGGGATGTCTCCCTGTTTGTTTTGTGTTCTCTGTGTTTGCATTTCTGCTAGATTTCATGTGTTGTAAGCAGCATGCATTTGGAGTTATTGTCTGTTCATTGCTTTTCTTTTTTTCTTATTACACACCAGCAGCCATTTTTGCCCCCCCCCCCCCCCCCCCCTTCACTTTCATCCATCCATGTTTTCTGTGGCTGTCTGATGTTGTGACTTCTGTTCTCTGTGCAGGTTACAGATATTGCAGATGCTGTGATTTTGAAGCAGCTGTTTACAGCCCTTTTCGCTTCTGGCGTTGTGGTGGTTGCCACTTCCAACCGAGCGCCAGATGGTATGTGGATGAAATCTGTAGGAACAGTCCCTTACTTTTGTTTTATTTCTGTTTTAAGAGAGTGTTGTTCTCCAATGAAAAGGGGGTTAAGAGAGAGTGTTGTTCTCCAATGAAAAGTTAGAAGTCCTATGATCAGACCTGAAAAGTATACATTGACTGATTGAGTGGGACTGGATGAGAAAGGCAAGGAACCGCTCACAGTGTGATCAACTCTCACAGCACACGCACACATACAGACAGACACACAGACAGTCATGTACACACACATACACACATGCACAGACAGATGCACACACACACACACACACACACACACACACACACACACACACACACACACACACACACACACACACTCACACACAGATATACACACACATACAGTCATGCTGCAAGCTGTCCATATTCAGCAAAGCTTTATGATTGTTAGAATGATTATAAGGAAATGAGTATTCACGTAATGGGTTGTTGCATTTTGTGCTTGATACCTTAAAATGTGATAGAAGATTTGGTGGCAAAGCACTATAGAAGGCTCGTCGACATACTTTGCAAATTTTAAAAATGTATAAGAAAACAAAACAAAACAAATCAAAAAGAAAAAGATGAAAGCGTACAAACTATAACTGATATGAAAAATTATTCTGTTCATTTTTAAAGTTTCCAAAACATATTTTTCATGATAGCTGTTCATAAGTTTGTGCAATTTGACAAAAATTTTGTCTTAAGTTGTGAAATGGAAAAATTGTCAAAAGTCAGTGCTTACCTGAGATTGTTTATACTGTTCATCAGCAAATAGTCCAAGAAGACCTTGACAGTTTTCCTCTAATACTGCTCCTTTAGTCATATGAATACGTTCAATGTGGAATCTTTTACATGTTACAGGTCAGAATACCTCTTGAAATGAGTGTTGCCTTGGCTCTGCCATCTTGTTTAGGGAAAGAACAGTCTCAGTCCTGTCTCAGAACAACACTAGCAGAGAGAAAATTTCACTGCATATTGGTCTGTGGGTATAACTGTTTATAAGTGACTGTTCAGTCCTTTGGCCTGTGTGGTTTTCCCTGACTGAAGCTCACATGCACAGTATTCTGCTTTCCTCCGGTGCTTAAGCTTCTGCACATAGCAAAACTTAAAGCTTCGTTACATTGCCGTTCAGTTTCACCCATCAGTAAAAAACACAAATTGTAGCTAATTCACTGACACCTCCCCCCCCCCCCCCCCCCTCCTTTTTCTCTTACAGAATTATTTGCTTCTACTGTGTTAGTGTAGAACTAACATACAGATCTAAAGCCAGTGTGTTTTCTACAGACCTCAGCACCCCCCTCTCTAAAAAAAAAAAAGCCACTGAATACCAGCATGTACACCAGTCGTTCAATAACTATACCCACACTATGTTTCTGTCTTTTGTTTTTTAATAGTTTCTTCCTGTATGTTTATTAAGATATACTTAATTGAATGGATTACTCTGATGGAAGCACTGTGCATTATGATTTTGAGCCTCAGCTGATTTTAAGAAGTTGTTAGTGTTGGTGTGCAATGAAAGACAAACATCTCTGACTCCCCCAACATTTGACACTCATGATGACTCTTGGAAATACATACCTTGGACATCTGAACAGATAAGAGATTTAGGTTAGTATCATAAAGTTGCCACATGCACATTTATTATCAGCTTCTTGAGTTTTGAGGGATATTAAATGTTGCTTGTATATGATTAAGAAATTAATGGTGCGAAAGTAGAATAATAATCAGAAAAGGACAACATTTTATCTTAGTTGCTGCATTTGTACACCTCATGTCTTTAGCCTGAGTATCACTGTTTGTTGTATTGCTTCCAGATTTATACAAAAATGGTCTGCAGCGAGGAAATTTTGTTCCCTTTATTGGCATTCTGAAGGTCTGTTCAACGTTTGTTTGCTTTTCTGTTTTCTTGTGTTTTGATTGTTATCTGGTCATTATGATTCATCCCTGCTATGACCTTAAATGGATTTGGCAAATAATGACACATGTTTGGTTTTTGTTGGGATTTCCATATTGTTTATTTGTTAAGTTCATTTTTCATTTGATTGTTTTATTTTTTGCTTGTTGTTGGTTTTAAGTTGAATGGATTAATAATTCTTGTACATTTAGATTGTACAAGAATACCCCCCCCCCCCCCCCCCCCTGTCACTTCAACATCTCTTTTTCATGTTACTTTCTCTTTAAAGCATCCTAGTTCTATGCCATCATTCCATAATATTTCTTTAAAACTTCATGTTTTTATAGCCACATTCCAAAATATCTGTTTAAAACTTCGTGTTTGTCTAGTCTTATATTTCTTGAGTCTGAAGATGACATGCAATTAGTTTTCAGACATTGAACAGACTGACTGTTTTCCAGACTATGAGAACAGAAATCTATTTTTTGCCACTTTTTCTTGTGTTTTTAATCTTTCTGGCATTGTGTTCATATGTTCTGTAGGAAGCTGGGACAGTAAGAGTGCATTAAGGCAATTGCTATCAAATGCTCATTGACCAAATATCATATGAGAATGTTGTTATCATATATGTAATCATGCACAAAACTGATTGATGAAGAAACAAGATGCTCAATATGCATTAGTTTTGAATTTCCTTTTTGTTGTTTGAGAATTGCTTACCCAGGATCAGTTGATTGCATATAATTTGCAGAACACACTTTTCATATGATAATTTTCAGTTTCTCTGACTTGAACAGATTGAAAGCACTGTTTGTAATGGCATGGTTTTGTTTGCTGTGGTGTGCCCTCCTATAATGAGAGAACCTGGCATTGACCTGACTGTCAGTATTTGTTGTTTTCCAGTCATACTGTGACGTGCTACACCTGGACTCTGGCGTGGACTACAGAATGCGCTCCCTTCCTGCTCAAGGAAAAGTGTACTTTCTGTGAGTTGGAAATGAGATGGGTGATTGTGGAATATTCGTAATCTTTTTGGAATTGGGCTGTATTGCATTGTATATTGTACAGCATCATATTGTGCATATGGTATGATATTGTTTTGCATGGGTCACATGGTGTTATGCTGATAGGTTCGTCACTGCAGAAGATTTCATGCAGCTCTCTACTGGATGTTTTTTTTTTTTTCTGTTCTTTTTCTGTACATATGTTCTGTGTAGATGTGTGAGTGTTGTTCCCCATCTAACTGGATCATGTCCATCATTTTGCCAGATGCAGCTCCCCTGCATTGGTTTTTTTCAATACCTGATCCAAAAGACTTGCAACCCTTCAGCCAGTCTATTGCAGGTGGAGAGGGTAGAGAAGGAGAGAATCCACTCCACCCCCTTCTCACAAACCTGTGTGACCAGCTGCTGTGGTGAAGTGGTTAGCGTTGCAGACTCCTGGCTGGGAAGTTGTGGTTTCAGTTCACAACAGGACCATTTATTTGTGGTGTTTTTTTTCTGCCTCAACTAGCTCCTACCCACTGTTGAGTTGGCTAGGGTTCAGAAGGGTAGACTGAGACCACACAGTCAAGTTTCAGCCACTTAATGGATATGTGTCTGAGAGTCTTGCTCAAGTTTCCTAACCAGCATTGCAGATGTCTGGCCAAGTTGATGGTAGGATAAATCATGAAAGCCAGTGTAAAGTACAGCCCAATCAAGCAGTATCAGACCAGAACGGAAATCCACAGTGTCACTGTAGCTATAATGTCATCATTTTGTTGTTTGTGGATCACGTTGTCTTTGGAGTTTGTTACTTTCTCATGTTGTGTTACTTTCCCCCCTGGTATTTACATCCGTTTGGAGCCCCTGTGTGGCTGGCTGACCTATAGCTATAAAAAGAAAAAAAAATTGATTGAATTGATTGAACCTGTTCGATAATTCAGAAAGATTAGGATAGTCATAGAGAAGCTTTTCATGGTGCTAAAATTGCTTGAACATGAAGAGGTTAATGATATTGATGGTGACTAGGATTCTCACTCAGTTGTAAATGTAGAGTGCCTGATGGCAGTGTGTGGTGCTGTGCAGGCTTTCTAAAGGTGATGCAGATTCTGAAATGGACCAGATTCTGCAGGAGTACAGCAAAGAGCATCAGATAGGTGAGATTTCATTCATTTCTCTTTGTTTCTGTTCACTTTTTTGCCAAATCAATCACCGCTGTTATCTCTGAATACGTAAACATTAAAGAACCATTTGTTTTTCTAAGGTGATAGTTGGATAGTTCTTTTTTTTATATGAAAGCTGAAACATCTTTTGTGTGCCTGTGGGACAGATGTTGAACCCCGGACGCTCACAATACTTGGGCGCAAACTGACTCTGCCTGTGACTTGTGGAAGAGTTCTGGACACCACCTATGACTCAATGTGCAAACAAGTAAGTTGTGGCCAGCGGCCTTTGTATAGTGGTTAACATCAGAGATCAAGAACAAGGGGTTTGTGGGTCTGATCTTCCTCTTAGTTCATGATGGATAAAGCCTTGGTTTGCATGTTGTGTGTTTGGAGAAAATTGAAAAAAAAAAAAACAACCTTCAGTGAAAATGAGAATAAATCAAGTGGAAAATGTGGAATCAACATACTGGAAAACTCAATGGAAAATTTGAACAAGTCATCAGATTCAGTCAATTAGGAAAATTGGAATCAGTGCCTGGTTGTTTGATAGCACATTACCTGAAACGCATGATTATGAAAGATGTTTTTGAGTCAAAGAGGAGAGAATTGTTTAGTATCACTTGCACATGGACAAAAACCTCAAGGTGACATGCTTTTTTTTGTGGCTGTCATGTTGACAGAATCCTCAAGTTTCAACACCCAAAAGATGTGTAGTGGTGCGTTTTCCATACAGTGTGTGATTAGCCTTTAATGTAATAGACATGTCTGTCTGTGTTTTTGCTAAATGTATGCAAGTGATGCGTTTGTGCCAAAAAGGATGAAGCAACCTTCTGTAGCTAAGCTGACAAGTTTTTCATGGGTCCTAATGATCAAGTGTAGGATGTTCAGCTTGGGCTGCTCCTGCTCATGAGTTGTCCGTGCTGTGGACTGCAGTGGGAAGACTGGGACTCTGAAATATTGTGACTTAATGGGTGCATCTTCGTGTGTGTGTGTGTAGCTCATTCATCTTTCCTGACTATCACTTCTGTATCTTCATGAGTAGTGTATCTCTCAGGCCTGGTTGATGTCAGGATTTTTTAATAAAGCAAACGTGGAGTACTCAGTTTGAATATAGCTCAAAGCAGGGTAGATGTTGACAGGAAAATTGGTATCATCTTATTCAAGAGAGAGTGAAGGGGATGGTTGATTGTTGCTCGAAGCCATTAGTATGAAAAACTGATGATGGAGGACAGAGGAGGAGGAGGGAGAGAGAGGGAGGTGTGGATGTGGTTAGGGGGAGGGTTTGAGATGGGTGTTGATGCAGCATGTCTAAACGAACAAAACAAACCACTGATTATATCATTGTGAATCAAATCCAAAATGAATAGTACAGTTTGTTTTTCTTCCCTTTTTTTAGAATCTTTGTTTTTGAGAAGGGGGTTAGGTTGAGGAACCCCGTTAACCCACACACTCCCCTCACCCCCTCTCCACTCTGTCTAACCTGTCCCCTGCTGTATCTTCTGCAGGCTTTGGGAGCAGTGGACTATCTGGAGATTAGCCGAGAATTTGATGTGGTTCTCCTTCGCAACATCAAGACCATGGACTTGACCAAGCGTACAGAGGCCCGGCGCTTTATCACGCTCATCGACACACTTACGATGCCAAGGTTGGAACCCTGTGAAAGAGTGATGAGAAGGCATGACACGCCAGTATGGTTCAATACTTATAGATGTGCTGGGATCTTTGTGTATGTGTATATGTATGTGTGTGTGAGTGTGATTTAGTTACCCAGTTAGTTAGAGAGAGAGTGTGTGTGTGTGTGTGTGTGTGTGTGAGCACGTGTACAAGTGTGCATGTGTTGGTATGTGTGTGTTTGTGTATATGTGCTTATTTGCTTGTTGTCTGTTGGATCATGTATGTGCATGTGAGTGTAACCTGCATCCTGTGCTACGTGTCAGGTGAAGTTGATCTGCTCGGCGGAAGCTCCCCCAAACAAGCTGTTTGCAGTGGATACACAGGCGCTGTGGATGTGTTTGATCTGGACGCCAACAGAGCCCTCATGGATGACCTGGGCATTCATGCAGTAAGTTGACTACTTGGGGCAGTTGCAGAGGAATGATAATGGGATAGACCTAAGTACTCTTGAAACATTGACTCTACAATGGCTATTGAATTCCTTTTTCAGACTTTATTATTCTTCGTCTGACCTTCAACCTGTCACACATTCCCTCTCACTTCCGTTGCTCCCCCTCCACACCAAGAAAAAAAAAACACTTCACACACACATACACACACACACACCATGGCCATCCATCGACACCCTATGTGAACTTGCTGATACCAATGACTTCAGCACATACTCACCATGATTATTGATGCAGAGAGGAAATTGAAACTGAGGTCACTACAAAAGCAAAGATGAGGATGATGACAACAGTGCTGTAGTGTTCCGTTTTGGTCTGAGACTTCGTGACTGGTTGTACTCTGTGTTTCAGGTAATAAAACCCGGGTATTAACCCTTACGCTGGTTGTCGCAATGTAAGTCGCTGTCAGTTTACTGGTTGTTGCGACGTAAGTCTAAGATGAGCCTTGCAAACCTAGTTTTAACAACACACACACAGACGAAACTATGGCCAGTGACAAACTAATTTGCTTGATGACTGATCTAGCCCCGGAACATGGATTTTCAGCATTTTAGCTTGGTTTATAGTTAGTAGCAGTTTGTAACACATAGCGCGACTCGACTTGTCTGGCAAACAAAAATGGCGGCGCCCAAAGGAGAATGAGATAGAATTAGGAACTTGTTTGGAGATGTTTTTGCTGAAGTTGTTGTGTGAAAAAGGAGGTGAAGAAGAAGTTATGGACATTTTCAATGAACTGGGTGCGGTGGGTGATAGTTTTGATTTAGATCAAGCACCATGTAATCGTGATTTTGAGATTGACATGGACAGTGACTGGATGAGGGCCTAAGGGCGAGGGGAATCTGAACATGCCATTCAGTGGGGAAGAAAAACATAGTGTAGTGCTTCCAGATGATCCTGAACCTTTCAAATGTAAATGATGACAGTGTGGGCTAATTATTACATTTCTTGATAGTGACCATTTTGGGGGGTTTTTTTTGTGTATCAGCACATGAGTTCAATGTGAAAACTGAACTGTACCTCATTCATTCTTACCTGGATTACCAGCATGGAAGACTGGTATAATCAGCACTGACTTTCTGTTAAAAAAGGCTGTACTTTCTTTGGTTCTTTGAATCTTTGACGAAAATTATATCATCAACCATATAAAAAAAGTAGCTGCAGAGCATATCAGAGAAATACTGAAGTGTGATTGTCTCTCTATCTCTCTCCATGATCAGCAGGAACTTTCATGTGGCTTGGTCCCTTTGTTGTCAGGCCTCACAGAACCAGCATGCCAGCATCTTCACAGGAGAGGAGGAGTTTGTTTGCCTTTGACAGAACTATCTCTCGGATGACAGAGATGCAGACCCAAGAGTACTGGGACACCAGCAGAGAGGAAGAGGAGCAGTCTTGATGCTAGTATCGGGATAGGATGTGCTCCGTGTTTTTGTAGAGTAGATAGGAGTTTTTTTTTTTTTTTTTTTTTCTCCTCGATCTAGGATTAGTTGCTCTGTTTTAAGAAACTGTTAACATTTCTACAAGTGAGTGTGACTGGGGCTGTATTTTAACTGTTTGTGGAGCCTGCTGCACTGTTCTTTAATCGGCATTATGATTTTTTTAATCATGAGTATGTATTTGTTGATGATTGTTTTTCTGGCATTTAATCAGTTACACTGGATGTTGTTGTCTAATTTGGGTTTATATTGACTAAAAAGAATAAGAAATTCAACCAATGAGAAGCATTCATTCACTGGGCTTTTCGTGGTCCTAAAGTCATATGTTAATCACTCATTGCAGCTCTTGAGTTACTCATCTTCAGTTGTTCAATCTCTTGCTACAGGCTAACAAGACTTGAAGAGTGCAAAATGTTAAGAATCAAACTCCTATGTTAACTTCAGCTTATCCGTCTAGGAGGCAACAAATGTCATGTTGTGCCAGTGATACTGTCTACTCTGTACTTAGCAGTGAAAAGCAGACTTTTTTGACTAACAGCTTGGTAGTGTTTTTCATTCATGTCTGCTTTTGTCCCCAGTCCTTTTTCAACAGCAGCCTTCTGACCACAAGCTGAAACGAACATCATTTATACCAGCATGTCTGAGGATGACATTGTTTTGTGTCTATGGGCCATATT
>JADBJO010014828.1:0-2500 GCA_016801955.1 Conus betulinus
TGTGTGAACTGAAAACGAAACTAGAACCGATTTCGTTTCATCGGCAATAACCGGGTTTTCCCGTTACAGGTTATTAACTAAAAACGAAACTAGAACCGGTTTCGTTTAATCGACTGTAAGTGGTTTTCCTATTATGATACTGACCTTGCTGTGGACGACTTGACTGTCGCTCAACTTGCATTTTGAGCGTGAATGATTCACGCGCGCGCGCACGCACGCACACACACACACACACACACACACACACACACACACACACACACACACACACACACACACGTACACACACACACACACACACACAGAGTTCGCATGCATTTAGTCATTTGCAGCTGTCACTGGAAAAGGCCAATACCAGTCTGCTCTATTTTCCAGATGGCTTCGTAGTGCTGGCCTTGAAATTGTGCCAGTATGGGGTTGATGATGTTTCGTACCGTACCGTACCTTCCCCTCGCCCCCCCTCCCCCCCCCCCCCCCCCCCCCCCCCCCCCCCCCCCTTCCCTCTTGATGTTCGGTAGGACTGAACAGCTAATCTAGACGACTTTTTTTTTCCCCTCCCCATGACTCATCAGGAACTTCAACAGGTGCCAAGGTTTCCCAGTTCAAACAAAGCGTTTAAGGTTCATTTTTTTTTTTTTTTTTTTAATGATTTGTTTATTTCTTTTATCTGTCTCTTCGCTAACTAGCTTCTTTCTGTACTTTTCCAGCAAACAAGTTGTCTACCACAACGGCAAATAGTGCCTGGACCACAATGAACGTCACCATAGAACTAGTCGAAGGATTGCTTAAGGCAGTTGCGGATGTTCAGGAGTTATCAACCAATTTCATGCGGGACGTGGGCCTTGACGCCAAGGGGTGGCTCTCCTGGAGGGAAATGACCACTGTGATCAGATTGGTGTGGCCCGGTCTGACCGAGTGACAGATCCAGGTGAGTGAAGTAACATATCATCATTATGATGATGATGATGATGATGATGACGATGACGATGATGATGATGATGAAATATCAGGGTCTGTAGGGGCCTTTTAAGTCGTTTTAAGACCTTAGGAATTGGATTTTGGTCAACAGTCCTTTTAAGTGATTTAATTCAGCAAGTCGGGCCTTTAAATTATCAGGAAGTCCTTTTTATTTGCGAGAGGTACTGCTCAGTCCTTTTCAATTGAAAAATTAGAGAAAAGAAACTGAAATAAAACCAGACAATTAAAAACGGCATTCAGCAAGTTGCAGCCTGCACGATGTACTACTGCGGCAGACGAAAAAGCTAGCCTGGCATGATGTTGCAAAGTGGCTGACGTCACTCATTTGCTGGAACATTTCTCTGAGGCTGATGTAGAATCTTTTGGCGCGAAGTCGCGGTGCTAACGTTCGCGGCATGTTGCCGAGTCAATTTTTGTTAAAAAAAAAAATTCTGACGTGAAAATGTCATGTTCAGTGTACAGGATTTTTTTTTAAAAGTAAGAAAAAAAAATTACGATTAATATCTATAGGAATAGAACATGGCAGCTTCTGAGCTTGCCAATAAAATGAATGGCATTTGACAACGGCTACATGCTTCGTGTCTCAGCATTCAAAAAGAAGGTTTTGACTTTGCCATCCTCCGGCATTATGGTTGACCTGCTATTGATAGATGTGCATCTTTTTGCCTGGAACATTGTGTTCATATGCTGCACTGAAATTTCAAAATGCCATCGAAGTTTTCCTTTCAAGACGCATGGTTAACTTCGAAAGATTTTGTGAGTAGGTAAGAAAGGATGGAACTGACATGCATACTGCACGCAGCCTTCTTTGTGGCATTCATTAAAACTGGCATCGATGGGCGCACATGCGACGGAAGCGGGGGGAGGAGGGGGGGGGGGGGGGGGGGGGGGGGGGGGGGGCGGGGGCATGCCCCCCTCCGGAAAAATATTGGGGGGGAGGGGCAGCCTTGCCCCCCCCCCCCCCTAATATTGAGCACCTCCCAAAAAAAAAAAAAAAAAAAATCAGAGAGAGAGAGAGAGAGAGATGTTTGATGGTGCATCACCTTGTCATACTTCCTGTCAAACTCGCTCAGGAAAGATGTCAACACATTTCTCGGGAACCTCTCTGCAGCTAACCCACTTTGGCCACACATTACTGACCAGTACCTGGCCAACATTGCCAAGAATGGCATATATGCTGATGCTATTGTAGTGCAAACTATGGCGAGAATGATTGGTAGGGACATACACATCGTAACAAGTCAGCAAGAGAGCTCCAGGATAGGCTACCTGATGAATAAGATCTTGGCGGGAGACATTGAATCATCCCTTCCACCTGTCCTTGTAGGGTAAATAGGCGAGGAACATTTTGTGAGCCTAACACTTCATCAAACCAGGGACAGTGAAAATGATGAAAGAAAAGGAAGAAGAAAGTGTTTTGTCATCTCCTACAGAAGGTGCATCAATCATGCAATCTCCCTGTGACGACACCAACCGACCTGCGCAGCAGTCTCCTCGTGGTAACATTGACCGACCTGCTACT
>JADBJO010014828.1:7500-10000 GCA_016801955.1 Conus betulinus
GTATGAGTTTAGAAGGTCAGACAGATAGGCTGGAGTTCCAGATCTAACAGCATAGAAACAGAGGCATGCGATTTTGTATGTCACCCTGGCTTTGACCGGCAACCAGTGAAGTCTGCGTAATAATAGCTGAGGGTGTTCTTTGAAGGGAGCTTTGAGGATTAGTTTACCTGCACAGTTTTGAACGTGCTGAAGTTTTTGGTGACAGTTAAATAATCAAAGAAAAAGAGTTTCTTTTCAATTTGCTTACTGCACTGACTGAAAAAAATGGCGTCTCTGTTTTACTTTCATTACTAAACTAGCAGCTTGTGTGTTTCCTTGTGCGTACAGGTAAAGTTGTCAAAAATTAATATCAGATCATAATCAAACAATTAATTAAGCAAGCGTCCATAGCAAAACATGTCAAAACAAAATTCTAGAGGAGGGGGGAGGACTAGCACAAGGTGATCAACTGGGGGGAATGAGAAAGATAGGAGAAACTCTCACTTGGGCTGGTGTAACCGTTAGTAATGGCTATTCTGGTAAATATTGGCCATCATCTGTGACCTATAATGAACATACGTACAAATTTTCAGAAAGATCGGCCAAGAACTTTCTGAGATTTTCCATAAAGAAGAAAACCATTATGGGCCGTTAGTAACGGCTCTAACGGTAAATTTAAAACATCGAACATCATCCGTGACCCATTATGAACATACCTACAAATTTTCAGAAACATCGGCCACGTACTTTCTGAGATATTCCATGAAGAACAAAAAACCGTTAGGGGCCGTTATAGCTGTTAGTAACGGCTATAACGGTAAACTAAAACGTCGGGCATGATCTATGACCTATATTGAACATACCTACAATTTTCAGAAAGATCGGCCAAGTACTTTCTGAGACATTTCATAAAAAAGAAAAACCATCATGGGCTGTTACAGCTGTTAGTAACGGCTACAACGGTAAACTAAAACGTCGGGCATTATCCGCGCCCATAATGAGCATACCTACAAACTTTCAGAAAGATCGGCCAAGTACTTTCTAAGATATTCCATAAAGAAGAAAAAACCATTATGGGCCGTTTAGCCGTTAGTAACGGCTATAACGGTACACTAAAACATCGGGCATCATCCGTAACCCATGGTGAACATACCTGCTAATTTTCACGAAGATCGGCCAAGTACTTGCTGAGGCATTCCATAAAGAAGAAAAAACCGTTACAGGCCGTTACAGCCGTTTTTAACAGCTATAACGGTAAAAACTAAAACATCGGGCATCATCCGTGACTCATAATGAGCATACACGCTAATTTTCATAAAGATCGGCCAAGTACTTTCTCAGCTATTCCATGAAGAAGAAAAACGGTTACAGGCCGTTACAGCCGTTTGTAACGGCTATAACGGTAAACTAAAACATCGGGCATTATCCGTGAGAAAACACCCGAAGGTGCTGGGGAGGACCCAGAGAAGCACTGTCTTCACCTGCCTTTAGAGCAGTCCTGTACCACCCTTGGAGGCCTGCGCTGTGTTGACGATGGGTACAGGCACGCGCAGGACACTCCATTAAGATATCAAGGGACATAACTGCTCCTGAACAGAGGTAAATCAGACTACAGGATGCAACTCATAACAGCCTTAAAGTAGCAGCCCCCATGGGGTGTACCAGCCCGTATTTCATGACTGCAGAGCCCACCGGCGAAAAAAACACCACCCTCCAGCTGTCGAGCACACCCCACAGACCCAACCACCCCTGCCCACGGACAGATGAAGACAGTGCCACTCCAGACACAGCCAAGCTTTCGCCATACGGTCTTATGTGCCCTCAAGAGAGAATCCAAAGTTGTAGTCTTTCCCACTGTCAACAGGACTTTCCCTGTGTGGTCAGTGGGTCTTTCCTCACCGTCACTGGACCTTTCTCCAGGGTCAGCCTAGTTAAGGCAAAGAAGACAGTTTTGGCAGGGTTATAAACTAGCTTTTTTTGATGAAGTGTTCTTTCATTCTATCTGAAAGCTTGAGAGTAGTAGATGAGGTTTGTGACAACACAGCTTAAAGAGCCTGGCCTGTGAAAGAGCTGTGAGTGTCAGACTCCGATCAAAGCAAGGACGTTTAATTTTGGTCTTTTTGTTATTATCAGTCATGTCTTCATAGATTGAGGGGAGGCTTGATTAGTGCTTTGATTGCCAGGTGCTTTTTACTCGAGCATTTAGTGATCCCAATTCTGTGCGCGCGCGCGCGCGCGTGTGTGTGTGTGTGTATGTACGCGCGCGCGCGCACATATCTCTCGGTATGTTTGTGTTTAGAGTCCCGCGTCCATCTGAACATAAATATGCCCCTTCCTCTCCCCACCCCACCACCATTTCCGTCACCTCTTCCTTCCATCCCCCCACCCGCGGTCCCCTCATGCCCCCCCTCACCCCCCTCACCCCACCCCACGCCTACTACCCCTTTCCCCCCGCCTCTCTCTCACTTTCCATGAGCCAGTCATCAGCTGAACTGAATACATGTTGCAGGTTATCTTCGAA
>JADBJO010014828.1:17500-25000 GCA_016801955.1 Conus betulinus
TTGAAAAAAGATATGAGAGCTTAACCTTAACAATGGGAAAACAAAGAATGTCTGGTTGGGAAGTAAAAAGAATAGCAAACATGAATCTGTAAAGCATTTGAACATGGAGTGGAATCCTCCCCCAACTTTAAAATCTTTAGGGTATGGTTCACAAATGATGTTAGTGACAAGGTAGAAATAAATATAAAAGATAAATTCAACGAAACCAAGAAACTGTTTAAAATTTGTCCGAAACGATCAAGCACGCCATTAAGAAGAGTAGCCATCTTAAAATCTTTGATTCTGTCCAAGTTAGTATATTTATGGATCCTTCTTCCTAATCCCCCAGACAAAGTGATCCAAGAGCTTCAAGCAATGTGCATTGATTTTGTATGGGACAAGAAGAGAGATAAAGTAAAGAGAAGTGTGGCGATACACCCAGTTGACGACGGGGGAATTGATGCCCCGCATATCAAAGCCTACATATATTCATTCAAATTAAGCTGGCTCAGTAAATTGCTTGGAGACTCAAACCGAAATGGACTAAATTATTAGAGGAAAACTTCAATGTAACTTATTTAATACACAAATTTGGCCCAAGAATCCTTAAAAAAAAGGTAAAGTTAATAAATTCTGGAAAAACATTTTTGACGCTTATCATATACTTTATGATCGAACTGAAATAACTACTCCCGAAGAATTTCTTATGGAACCCATATTTCTGAACGATAGATTTAAAATCAATAACCAAACGATATATTTCGAAGATTGGACGGACAAAAATATATATTATGTAAAAGATCTACTGAAGGAAAATGGCTCTTTCTTGAATTTCGATGAATTCAATGCAAAGTTTCTATTTCATGCGCGTCCTTTGGATTTTCTAGGATCTATGGACAGCATCAAAACTTACACGAAAAAAAAAAACAAAGTTAAGGTCACCTGTAATAATTGTTATCAAAGAACGAGAGCTCTATATACAGTTGTCAAAAATAAAAAAAAAAGGGTCAAAAGCCTTTTATATAAAACAATGCTCGGTGACGCAAAATTGCCAGCAGCATGTGTGTAAATTGGGAAAGAGTGTTAAATAGATAGTTCATGTGGCCAAAGATTTTCCACAATACAAAAACAATTCAGAAATCAGGTTACGGTGGTTCCAGATCAAATTGATAACAGGATTATTGTAACAGATTCCATTCTTAAAGAGATGCGTGTAACGGACAGTAACTTGTGCAATTTTTGCAGCAGAGGAAAAGACACGGTGTGTCACTATTTATGGGAATGTGTGCATGTTCAATCATTCTGGAATGAATTTGAGAATTGCTTAAAAAGTAAATGTACACATTGTGATAGGTTATCGTTGAATTCTTGTCTAATCCTTTTTAGTTGCGACGAAAACACAAAGTTAGACGAAGAGGTTAGTTTTATCCTTTTACATGTAAAATATTTTGTTTACAATTGTCGTATAAACAAAATAAAACCAACATTGCTAGCGTTTTTTGAGAAAATTTAGAAATATTCAGAAAATTGACAGATATGTTCACAGTCTTGAAATGCGCCAAGATAAATTCAGGGTCAAGTGGCTTGCATACAGTTTCACTATCTGTGCACCATCAGCGGAAACTCTTGTTTTGCTCTGCACATGATGGCAAACGGGTAGTCATCTCCGTTGCAGTCGGCTAGGGCAGTATTCTGATTATTTACTTAACAGTATCTGTTGTACCATTACTGGCGCGATGTCATCGTCGGAATCGATGGAGGTGGCGGTGTTAGTACAGCTGTCGTTGAAGTCCCATTCATTCACATCTTTCTGCCACGTAAATCCTACGTGCTATTTTTATTTGTTTGAAGGCCTCTGGCCATTGTGGTGACCACAATCGTAATTCAACCTTATGTATACAACCCAAATTAATGAAATTTTCACCTGATCTCTTGATATCAATTAAAATAGTAGAGATTAGGAAATTTGTGTGACTGTCAAATAACATAACTAATGCATTAACAATAAGTCACAATTTATTAATGTTATATCAATAGAATGCTATCTAGTCACATATAAATGAGATAGAAGATGTGTGTGTGTGTGTGTGTGTGTGTGTGTGTGTGTGTGTGTGTGTGTGTGTGTGTGTGTGTGTGTGTATGCTGGGAAGGGGAGGGGTGAGCCAGAGGGTGAGACAATATGGAGATGAGCGGGGTGGGGTGGGTGGATAGGGGAGGGTGATGAGGGGTAGGGGGTTCATAGAGAAAAATGTCCTGAGTTGGGTTGCTCACTGTTGTTTCTGACTGACGGTTTGTTCGTTTGTCTGTTTACCTTACTTTGTTATTTTGCTTTCTTACATTAATGGCGCTGTATTCATTCTAATAGCGCTGTTTATACTATGTTGTTTGTCGCTCTTTTATTTCCTTTCTCATAATTATTGATCGTGACTTGTACTGCGTGTGGTGTAATGATTTTGGACATGTTGCGGTGATTGTAAAACGCTTTGTTTGAAAGAAAAAAATCTTCTCAGCAAGGGAAAAAAACGAAAACAAAAGAAAAAAAGAAAAGAAAAGAAAAGAAAGACAAAAAGGTAAAGATGGGGGTGGTGGAGGGAAAATAAAGCACTGTGAATTTCAAACTCTCTTTCTCTCTGTCTGTCTGTCTGTCTGTCTGTCTGTCTGTCTGTCTGTCTCTCTCTCTCTCTCTCTCTCTCTCTCTCTCTCTCTCTCTCTCTCTCTCTCTCTCTCTCTCTCTCTCTCTCCTTCTTTCACTCTCTCAGAATGAAGACGACTGATTAAATGATGGTAGGATATCCGAGGTATAATCTACAACTTTGTATCTCCTTTGTTCTAAGCTGGTCTATGCTGTTTGCCTCTTTTGCAATGCACATATTGTATGCTTGTTTCTTTTCTATTTTCTTCTGTGAATGTCGTGGGCCGAATTACTGTTCAGCTATTTGTAAAGGCCTAGATACTAGACGAATGAACCATTTATGCCCTCTCTCTCTCTCTCTCTCTCTCCCTCTCTCTCTCTCTCACACACACACACACACACACACGCACACAAACACACACGCGCGCGCGCTCGCTCGCACGCCAACGCACGCACGTACACAAACACACACTCACACACGCATACACGCACACGTAACACACAACACTCTAGTAACACACACACACACACACACACACACACACACACACACACACACACACACCACAAACATACATGTTATACAGACGCACAAGCACGCGCACGTGCGTGTGTGAGCGCGCGCCCGTGCACACACACACACACACACACACACACACACACACACACACACACACACACACACACACACACACACGCACACAAATACACACACACACAGACACACACACACACACACACACACACACACACACACACCTCTGTCACACCTGAATGTGTAAACTGATGCATGTTTTTGCTGTATCGAAGAGAATATATCACTCTTGCCAATTTCATCCACGTGTTCTGCGCGTATCTTGCGTGTTGTCTCCTTGTTTTGCTTGCTGTCAGCTCACAGAAGGCTGGATGAAAGACTCGTACAGTCTTCTGCAATTCTGACTGAACGAGATGTGTGGTAAAAAACATTCTGCACTAATTCTGTGTGAACGAGCCATGTAGTAAAAAAAAAAAAAAAATGTTCTACTGTAATTCTGTGTGCACCACACATGTAAGTTCAAAAGTATTCTGTTGCACTTCTGTCTGGGCTAGCCATACAATGTAAAAAAAAAAAAAGCGCGTTATACTGTAATTCTGTCTGAAAGACAAATGAAGCGAAAAGTGTTCTATTACAGTTCTTCTAGCTGAACGAGACTTTAAGTAAAAAAAATGTTCTACTGAAATTCAGTAAAAAGTGTTTTTATTGTAATTCTGTCTGAACGATCCATGCAGTTATTCTCTCTGAACAACACACGAAGAAAAAAGTGTTTCTTTGTAATTCTGTCTGAACAAGACATGATGTAAAAAGTGTTGTTTTGCAAGTCTGTCTGAACGAGATATAAAGTAAATAGTACTCTGTTGTCATTCTGTCTGAACGAGCCATCAGTGGTTTACTGTAATTCTGTCTGAATATGACACGAAGTAAAAATATTCTGTTGTAATGTTGTCTGAACGAGACATACAGTAAAAAAAAAAAAGTATTGCATTGTAATTTGTCTGAACAGGACTGGAAGTAAACAGTGTTAGTGTTCTGTTGTAATTCTGTCTCAAAGAGCCATCAGTGATTCTGTCTGAACGAGACACAAAGTAAAAAAAAAAAGGGAGTATTTTACTGTCATTCTGTCTAAATGAGAAATGAAGTAAAATTATTCTGCTGTAATTTTGTCTGAACGAGACATAGAGTAGAAAGTGTTTTTTCTTGTCATTCTGTCTGAATGATACATGAAGGAGAAAGTATTCTGCTGTGATTCTGTCCGAACAAGACATCAGTGATTCTGTACGAACAAGAGACACGTAGTGAAAACAGTGTTTTATTGTAGTTCTGTCTGAATGAGCCATGAAGTGAAAAAAAAAATATTCTGCCGTAATTTTATCTGAACAAGACATATAGTAAAATGTATTTAACTGTAATTCTGTCTGAATGAGACACGAAGTAAAATGTATTCTGCTATAATTCTGTCTGAACGAGCCATCAGTTGTACTGTCCGAACGAGACAGGTAGTCAAAAGTTTTCTGCTGTAACTCTGTCCGAATGAGAAATGTAAATCAAAAGTAGTCTGCTTTAAATTAATCTTGACTGAAGAGAGAAAGACATGTACTGAGTGAAAGGACATATTCTACAAACATTCTGAGACATTTCCCTCTAAAAATTCTCTCTCTCTCTCTCTCTCTCTCTCTCTCTCTCTCCTCTCTCTCTCTCTCTCTCTCTCTCTCTCTCTCTCTCTCTCTCTCTCTCTCTCCTCTCGCCCCTCTCTCTCTCTCTCTCTCTCTCTCTCTCTCTCTCTCTCTCCCCCCCTCTCTCTCTTTCCAGTGGTGTGCTGGCTAAACGACACTTGTAGGAAAAAAAATAATAAACCCGGCATACATGCTTTGCTGAGCTTACATGTAGTATAAAGAGGTTATTAGAGTACTGCTGGCTGGACAAGATGTATAGCAAAGTGTATTCTACTGTAATACTGACTGAACGAGACATGTAGTATAAAGAGTTGTCTCTTGTAGCGCTGACTGAACGAGATATGTAGTAAAGAGTAGTAGTTATTGTAGGGCTGACTGAACGAGACATGTAGTAAAGAGTAGTTTACAGTCGTGCTGACTGAACGAGACATGTGGAATAAAAGAGTAGTCTACTGTACAGACACGTAGTGTAAAATAGTCCATGTAGTGATGCCTGAACGAGACGTGTAGTTAAAAAGATTGTTCGCTGTAGTGGTGACTGAACGAGATATGTAGTAAAGAGTAATTCACTAATGCTGACTGAACGAGACGTGTAGTGAAGAGTGGTTTACTGTAGTGCTGAGTGAACGAGACGTGTAGTAAAAAGTCGTTCCCTGTAGTGCTGACTGAACGAGACGTGTAGTAAAAAGTCGTTCCCTGTAGTGCTGACTGAACGAGACGTGTAGTAAAAAGTCGTTCCCTGTAGTGCTGACTGAACGAGACGTGTAGTAAAAAGTCGTTCCCTGTGGTGCTGACTGAACGAGACGTGTAGTAAAAAGTCGTTCCCTGTGGTGCTGACTGAACGAGACGTGTAGTAAAAAGTCGTTCCCTGTAGTGCTGACTGAACGAGACGCGTAGTAAAAAGTCGTTCCCTGTAGTGCTGACTGAACTAGACGTGTAGTGAAAAGTAGTTAACTGTAGTGCTGCTGACTGAACGAGACGTGTAGTAAAAAGTAGTTCCCTGCAGTGCTGACTGAACGAGATGTGTAGAGAAAAGTAGTTCCCCGTAGAGCTGACTGAACGAGACGTGTAAAAAGCAGTCTCCTGTAGTGCTGACTGAACAAGACATGTAGTAACAAGTAGTTCACTGTAGTGCTGACCGAACGAGACATGTAGTAACAAGTAGTTCACTGTAGTGCTGAATGAACGAGACATGTAGTAACAAGTAGTTCACTGTAGTGCTGACTGAACGGGACATGTAGTGAAACAAGTAGTTCACTGTAGTGCTGACTGAACGGGACATGTAGTAAAACAAGTAGTTCACTGTAGTGCTGACTGAACGGGACATGTAGTAAAAAAGTAGTTCACTGTAGTGCTGACTGAACGGGACATGTAGTAAAACAAGTAGTTCACTGTAGTGCTGACTGAACGGGACATGTAGTAAAACAAGTAGTTCACTGTAGTGCTGACTGAACGGGACATGTAGTGAAACAAGTAGTTCACTGTAGTGCTGACTGAACGGGACATATAGTGAAACAAGTAGTTCACTGTAGTGCTGACTGAACGGGACATGTAGTGAAACAAGTAGTTCACTGTAGTGCTGACTGAACGAGACATGTAGTGAAAACAAGTAGTTCACTGTAGTGCTGACTGAACGAGAATTGTTTTTGTCTTGAAGATGTCAGTCATTCATTCACTTGTCTAACTCTGCAGCCGCTCAAATAGTGAATAGGTGAGTAAGTAAATATACAAGTAAATAAGTGGATAGATAAAAAGAATAGGTGCATACATGAGTACATAAATGTATAAAATGTACAACTTTACAAGTTCTTTGTGCCTCTTTCAGTATCCATGTGTATTTTAGCTACAATAAAATGTGTGGTCAAGATTAAGTGCATGTGCGCGCAAACGCGCGCGCTCACACACACACACACACACACACACACACACACACACACACACGCGCGCGCGCGCGCGCGCGCGCGCGCGCGCGCGCGCATACGCACACACACACACACAATACATACACGCACACGCGCGCACACACACACACACACACACACACACACACACACACACACACACACTTGACAATGTTTGCAAGCCCACTTCCTGAAAATCCCAACGAAACTGGTTTCCTACGTTTGTAAAGTTCTGAGTACAAGAACATTGAAAAAAAATAAAAGAAGTACAACTCTGAAAAATCATAGGACAACTTTGAAAAGATCCACGACAACATTGAACAGTCTTAAGTCTACGTTGAAAGGATCAAGGCAACATTAAAAAGTCTCTACGACGACAATATTGAACGATCGTAGGTCTACACTGAAAAGATCCAGATAACATTGAAAAGATCTAGACAACATTGAACAGTCTTACGCCCACATTGAAAAGATATTGACAACACTGAAAAAATCTACGGCAATACTGAACAGTCTTTGTCAACGTTAGAAAATATCTAGACAACATTTGAAGAGATCCACGACAACATTGAACAATCTTACATCAACATTTAAAAAGATCTTGACAACATTGAAAAGATATGCGACAACAACTCATGTGCCACGTTTGAACTGAAAAAAGATGGCCACAGCAGCTGGCTCTAGGTCCACTGTGGTGTATGTCAAGGCTACAACCTCTCTGCTCTCCTCTTTGCCATCGTAACTGATTGGGTATACTGAAGCTAGCGATATATCTTA
>JADBJO010014828.1:30000-45000 GCA_016801955.1 Conus betulinus
ATCATACCTTCTTTTTGGTTTATTAATGATTATTGTTTTCGGCGTAATAACAACAATGTTAACCTTTTGCCCATTCTTGTAAACAAAAAATAAGTTTTATTGTATTGTTATCATTATAATGAATACCTATATAACGCCTATTCTCGGCTAGAGACCAAGCTCTAAGCGCTTTACAATCCACACTCGTTTACACAACGGGCTGCCTACCTGGGTAGTGCCGACTGAAGAGCTGCCAGCTGGCGCTTCATTCAGTCGTTTCCCGTGTCCCCCAGTCTGTTTCATTCAATATCCTTCAGTCTTTCTATTTCTTACGCAGGGTGCATGCTAAGTGTAACGTGTCATTCATACCAACAGCCTAACTGACCTTCTCTTCCGAAAGTTGGTGATGGGATTTTACGTGTGTGCAAGATGTTGAGCGTGCGTTCACACACGGAACCTCGGTTTATAGTCTCATTCGAAGGACTGTATGGGGAATGGAGTCAGAACCAATGTTAATTCCGAAGGAAAAATCCTCCTATACCAAAACGGCCCGGCAGAGATTCGAACCCGCAACCCCAGGATCACCAAGATTGACGAGTCCGGCGCTCTACCAGTTGAGCTATTCCGGATCCCTATCATATCATCCCAAAACAATTTTGCACAGCATCAGACACAACAGCTGATAGATAAGACACACCTCACAGATCCTAATGCAAATGTCACATTCTGACGCCAGTCACTTTCCATAACAAACCGTTAGACCACTTTGTAGTCCGAGAACGAGGAAGTACGGCAACAACGTTCACGTTGCCAGTCCCTCCTGTCGATAAGTATCTAACTAAGGTGGGAACTCCCATTGTGTTTGACAGTCTGTTGAACCGATTGGGGTCTAAGGGGGATGGTGTGATGGGGTCGAGGGGGTGGGGGTGGGGGAATCAGGTAGGTACGCTCGCGTGCTGGTTGTTACTGCCAAGGTGTCGGGTGGCTGGTTACAGGGCGTTCAGGGTACGAAGGGGGTATGTGGGGGCGTTGAAAGAGAAATAAAACTGAAGGCATCATCAGTCAACGCGTCCAGCAATTAGACACCTGTTGGGACGGGGGAAAGGAGGAGGAGGAGGAAGAGAGAGGGGCGGGTTGGGGTGGGGTGGGGTGGGGTGCGGGAGTGGAGGGGTGCTGGGGGACCGACGGTGGTGTGTGTGGAAGAAGGAGGAGTGTGAGGGTAAGGGAGAGGACTGGGGGAAGGAGGGGGGAGGGGGGGGGGGGGGTTGAAGGGGGAATTTGACCTTCTAAGGGTGGAGTGGGGTGAAAATTGTTATCGGAGGTTCCTGGGCTGTGTGCGCGATGTAGAGAATTTGTTCGGTCGTCTGTCTGTCTGTCTGTCTGTCGCCCTCTCTCTTGGAATATGTAGGAACAGCCCCCCTGTGTTCTCATTGTTTATCCTTCATTTGCACAAAAAAGAAGAAGAATCTCTCTATCTGTCTGTCTATCTGTCTGCCTGTTTTTTTAGTTTTTCTCTCCCATTCTGATCCCCATCCCTCCCTCTCTCTTCTCATCCTCTCTCTCTCTCTCCCTCTCTCTCTCTCTCTCTTGGAAGATGTACTAAGAAAACAAGCACTGTGTACTCGTTTCTGTCACCTCAACACACCAAAAAAAAAAGACGAAAGATAAATCAATATTCGCTCTATCTGTCTGTTTGTCTCTGTCCGTCTCTATCTCTCTCCTCTCTCCTCTCTCTTCTCTCTCTCTTCTCTCTATGTCTGTCTGCACCCCCCCTCGGTGCTCTCTTGTTTCTCACCCTCTACTTTCTCTCTCTTTCTTTAGAGTATGCTCCTTCTCTCTGTCTCTCTCTGGCTCCTGTCTCTCTCTCTCTCTATCTCTCTCTCTCTCTCTTCTCCTTCTCTCTCTCATCTCTCTCTCTCTCTCCTCTCTCTATCTCTCTCTCTCTCCCTCCCCCTCTCTTTCTATCTTTCTTTCTCTCTCTCCATCTGGATCTCATGCTCTTTTTGCTCTTTCTTCCCCCCCCCCCCCTTCCTCTCTCTCTCTCTCTTTCTCACTTTCTCCCCCCTCTGTCTCTCCTCTCTTCTCTCTACCTCCCTCCTCTCTCCCTCTCTCTCTCTCTCTTTCTGCCCTCACTCTTTTCTCTCTTTCTTTCTCTCCCTCCCTCTCCCCCCTTCTCTCTCTCTCTCTCTCTCTCTCTCTCTCTCTCTCTCTGTGTCCCCCTCTCCCTGTCTTGGAAAACATAAGAACAAAGCCATACATACCCATTTTGATCCCTCATTAAAAAGAAAAGAAAAAATCGGAAAAAATTCAAAACTGTCTCCTTTGTCTGTCCGTCCGTCTGACTGTCCTGTCTGTCCGTCCGTCCGTCGATCTCTGTCTATATCTCTGTCTCTGTCTCTCTCTCTCCTTCACCTACACACAAAGACACACAGACACAACATACAAGCGCCCGCACACGTGCGCGCAACACACAAGTGCACACACACACGTGCACACACACACACGACACACACACACAGACGCACACACACACCCACACACACGCGCGCGCGCGCGCGCGCGCGCACACAACACACACACACACACCACACACAACACGCACAGCGCGGTGGGCGATGGCAGATATGCATGCAGGGACAAAACTAGACATATTATGCTGTTCGAGTTTAGGTTACAGAAGTCGTTAAAACCAAGGTTATCTGAAAAAGATTATCCTTGAAAGAAGAGAGAGCGCGTTGCCGTTCTTACGATATTCCTCTGTCTGTCTGTCTGTCTGTCTGTCTGTCTGTCTGTGTCGTCTGTCTCTCTCTCTCTCTCTCTCTCTCTCTCTCTCTCTCTCTCTCTCTCTCTCCTCTCTCTCTCTCTCTCTCTCCACCCACTGCCTTGGTCCCTCCATGATCCCTGTGCGTTATGTATCCTTCTGTAATATTTTTTTCCCCATTTACTCCTTTCCTTTTCGTCATTTCGTCATTCTTCTCTCTCTCCCTACCCCTCCTCTCTCTCTCCTCTCTCTCTCTCTCTCTCTCTCTCTCTCTCTCTCTCTCCTTCCCTTCTGCTCCTCTGCACCTGTGATATCTCTGTATCCTTCACGCACAGTCCTTGCCCCACCCCCCCCCCCCCCCCCCCCCCCCCCCCCCCCCCCCCCCCCCCCCCCCCCCCCCCCCCAAAGTACAGATACCATGTCACTGCTCAACTTTACGTCAGCCCACGTCCCTCCCTATTGAGGTCCCCCC
This sequence comes from Conus betulinus, assembly GCA_016801955.1. Lineage (NCBI taxonomy): Eukaryota > Metazoa > Mollusca > Gastropoda > Neogastropoda > Conidae > Conus > Conus betulinus. The sequence goes on from JADBJO010014828.1 coordinate 33,213, forward strand.
CCCCCCTCCCTCCAACCCCCAACCCCCTGCCCCCGCCCTCAACCCAACAAGGTCACTGCTGACTTTCCCTATTCTAAATTGTTCCACTTCCTCAATCGGTGGAATCCCCCAAATCCCCAAACACATGCGGAGAGAGAGCGAGGGTGAGAGAGAGAGAGAGAGAGAGAGAGAGAGAGAGAGAGGAGAGAGAGAGAGAGGGAGAGAGAGAGAGAGACAGAGACAGAGAGATGGACGGAGACAGGACGGATGGACGGACAGACAGAAGGACAGATAGACAGACAGACAGACAGAGACAGAGAGGGGAACGAGCAGAGAGAGAGAGTGAGAGAGAGAGGAGAGAGAGAGAGAGAGAGAGAGAGACAAGAACAGAGAGGACAGACAGAGACAGAGACAGACAGACAGACACAGACAAACGGACAGACAAACAGACAGATAGACAAACACACGGACAGACAGGTCGAATCAGTCAACTGAGAGGGAGGTAGGTAAAGGTACCAAGGGGAACCTCGAGTCTTCTCCCAGAGCGGATACACAGGGCAACATGCCGAAAGGAAACAAACAAACAAAAACACAAAAAAAAACGCCATTTTTGCCACTCAAGTGTATGGGGGAGGGAGGAGCGCCCAGAAAACGCTGGAACCCCCCCCCCCCCACTCCCCTTCCCCGGTCATCTCCCACCCCACTCTCTCTCGTCCAGCCTCGGACAGACGGACAGACAGACAGACAGACGGGCAGACAGACAGACAGACAGACAGGCAGATCCACGTGGACCTCACCTTGTCGCCAGCTTCCGATCCTAAGGTAAAGCAAACATGACGACGCCAGTTGGCTCCGTGTCGTTAAGCCGTCCGGACCAGGGCATGACAAACAGGTGAGACATCGCCCCCCACCCCCACTTCCCCACACACACACACACAGGCGTAGGTGGCAAGATGGTACGTTTCACCTCAAGCTACGCGTTGAAGGATGAGGATTAGAGCCTGTCACTGATCCTTTTTGGCCTCTCTCCGTCACCTCCATTCAGTTCGCGGCCCTTGTCTCACGTTTACGAAGTCCAGATCTCAGGCCCACTAGCCTGATCACTCGGCAACGAGTAGAAGAGATGGTGATACTCTCGACGTTTTTCATTATGTGCTCAAGTTGCAGCCGTTAACGAAGGATAGTTCATAGTAGAAGACACACACGTGTTCCACTGCACATCCAATATGTTCTCAAGACCGCTTTTGCAGGTTGATAGGCGTGAGAGAAACTTGACCTCTGGGTTCTCCGAACATCAACTTTCGCCTGTGAATTCGAAAAATGCACGTGCTTTTAATTTCATGACATGTCGGGGTAAAGAAATAGGAGTAGCGTGGGGGATAGGAATGTTCGGCGGCATTCTTGGTTTGCACGATTCAGAAGGCGAGAAACGAACACCTTTTCTTCCATAAAATATCAAACAAAGATAAGAATACAGACGAATGGGATGGGCAGATGCAGTGATGCGGAAGAGCTGTAGAGTTGTGTGTTGTTTGCTGAAGATGTCTCCGTCGTTCTTAAGTCAGTGTTCTTAGCCGGTAGGATTAGGCTCTTTATGCAGATCGGTCGAGGCGCAGCACTGGACAGATGCAAGATGACTCTATTAAGTCTGCGACCACAATCGTAATACGCTTATTTGCTCGATTTTCAGCATGCTGACAATCACACACGCTGACAATGCACACACACGCACACACATGCACACACACACACACACACACACACACACACACGTGTGCACACACGCACGCACGAAAACACGCAAACACGCGCGTGCGCGTGCACCCACACACACACACACACACACACACACACACACACACGCACACGCACACACAAATTACATATCAGCAAGGGCAACATCTATTAATTAATTTTTCACCACCAGACCTTGCTCTGTTTAACAAGAAAGCTTTTGTCTTCTTTTAATCTGTAAGTTATCAACGTGCTTCAGCGAGATTAGGGATACACTCCACAAAGCGAACGTCATGATCGGAAGTAAGCTTTCCCGGTGCCTGTCAAAACGTCCTTGACCACAAGTTCACAACTGACTGGGGGAAAGCTTGTCGCAGTTGATTGTCTCCCTTTCCCCGCCCCCAATCCCCCGCCACCCCCCTCCCACCCTTCCCTCCCAGTATGGTCCCTGCGCTAAATTTACTGAAGGCGCAGCAATGATACCTCTAGACTTACGTTTCTTCTCAGCACAGAGAGCAGACACAGGGTTCTCACCTCGCGGAGTCTCGGATTTTTGACATAACCAAAAACTGGAAATCAAAGGAAAAGAAAAACTTTAAGAGGAAAACTAAGGAGGACCACTTCCCCCACCTGCAATCCCCCCCCCCCCCCCCCCCCCCCCCCCCCCCCCCCCCCTAAAAAAAGAAAAAAAGAAAAAAAAAGTGACAGTCAAATTCTTCGAGTCCTGTCGCATGTTCGGTACGCTAGCAGACTACGCTGAAGTCACGAGCTCTCGTGTAGTTCACAAGTGCAGCCGTCGCCATTTTATCTGCTTGCTTGTACGTGAGAATATAGTTGCAATGTTTAGATATCATGCGTTGGCAAGACCCTACCAAAATGAAAGAAATGAATAAAGGTTTTACGAACAAAGCTTCCGGTTAGGGCTGAACTGAGAAGCGGACGATTTACCACACGATTGGTAGTCTTCCAAGCTGTGGAAAGCCGGGAAGGTTTTCTGTTCGCTTCGTCGTGTTGAAGTGGGGATATAATAAGCTTGATTAGGCCCATAGCTCAGGGGTGAGCATAGGTCATCGACAACACTCCGCCATCGCACTCGGTTCTGGGCTGCTCGCTGAATGCCTGTCCAGTTGGTCCCCTGCCTCTTTATCTCTGCCTCAGTGTCTCGCCTCCAGCTGCTGCGAGGTCGGCCTCTCTTCTTTCCCCCTGCGGGTTCCATGTCGGGGCTTGGCGTGTAGTGTAGTGCTTGATGCTGGCTTCCTGAGAGTGTGTCCATTCCAGCCCCACTTCCTCCACAGAATCTGCTTGGCCACTGGTTCCTGTCCTGCTTGCGTCCATAGATCTTCATTGTTGATCTTCTCTGGCCATCTGATGATTTGAAGATGCTCCTCAGACAGGTGTTAATGAAGGTCTGTTTTTTTTGCTGTATATGCCTTGGTCATTCTCCCAAGTCTCAGCAGCCGTAGAGCAGAACCAATTTTCACGTTTGAAGAAGATACGCAATTTCGCTGTCCTTCTGATCTCTCCTGAGGCCCTGATGTTCTTTAGCATGATGAATGCTGCTCGTGCGTTGCCTATCCTGGCCATGATGTCTTGGTGCTTGTCCAAGTAGACAAAGGAATCTACTTCCCTGATGGGCTCGCCTCCGACTGTGACTGGGCTGCTGCCTGTGGTGTTGATCTTCATCAGCTCGGTCTTCTTGTTTTTCTCGAGCCCTTTTCCCGCTAATGTTGTCTCAAGGCAGGTGGTCTTGTCCTGCATCTGTTTGTGACTGTGGGGAAAGGAGTGCCAGGTCGTCATCAAAGTCAAGATCATCTAGCTGCGTCTAGAGTGTCCATTGTATCCATTGTTCCTGCCTGTTGTTGTGGTCTCCATGGTCCAGTCGATGACCAGAAGGAGAGGAAAGGTGACAACAGACATCCCTGACGCATTGCTGTCTTCACCTCAAAACTGTCTGACAACTGGCCTGCATGAGCCATCCTGCAGTTCATATCCTGATAGGTGCACCAGATGAGAGAGATGATCTCTGGTATTCCATAGTGTCTTAGTAGCCTCCACAGTGTCTATCTACACTGTCAAGGCCTTTTCATAGTCGATGAAGTTGATGTAAGGGGAGAGTTCCGCTCCAAGGATTGTTCGATGATGATCCTGAGGATGGCGATCTGGTCGGCACAGGATCTGTTTCGCCGGAAGCCCGTCTGCTGGTCTCGGAGCTTTGGGTCAACTGCTTCCTTCATCCTTTCCAATAACACTCTGTTTAGAACCTTGCCTGGCACTGACAGGAGCATGATCCCTCTCTAGTAACTACAGTTGGTAAGATCTCCTTTCTTTGGCAGTTTGATGACGATGCCTTCCCTCAACTCTGCTGGGATGTTCTCTATTTTCCCATATCTGCCGAAAAAGACTGTACAGTAAGTTGACAGCTATACTAACATCCGCTTTAATGGCCTCTGCCAGGATTTCATCAGGTCCTGCTACCTTCCCATTCCTCAGTGTCAGGATGGCCTTTCTGATCTCTGCTTTCAATGGTTTCTCGCAGTTGATGTGCGGTTCTTTTTCTGCTGGTGAGATGTCGGGTGGTGCTTCAGGGGCGGAACGGTTAAGTAATTCCGTGAAGTGCTCTGCCCATCGCTTCAATTGATCTTCTGTTGTTGTGAGGGTCTTTCCGGTTTTGTCTGTAACTGGCTTGCCAGTCTGTTGGAACTTTCCCGCCAGCTTCTTTGTGGTTGGTGTAAAGCTCTCTCTGATGTTGCCCTGTCCTGCAGCATCCTCTGCTTGCCTGGCAAATCTGTCGATGAAGTCCTTGACACTTTTCTTCACTTCTTTGTCTGCCTAGGTGTAGTCTTCTTGAGCTTGTAATTTGCTTGATCTTGTCCGGCTCATATTCAGTGTGGTTTTCTCCTCTTTCCTTTTGTTCAGTTTCTGAATAGTATCATCAGAGATCCACTCCTTGTGTTCGGTGATCTTCTTTCCAAGTACCTCCTCACAGGTCTCATGCCAAAGGTTCTTGGTATGTTGCTCTCACACAGAAATTATGGATGCATGCACGACCTTTCCAATTCACATACACACACCTACTCACTCACCCGAACATTGACAGCCAGGCAACAGAACAACACTTTTTTTGTTTTATGCTGCCCGAGCCATCAGACAAACGTATATAATAATAAATGCAAGAACATCAATAGTCGGCACGCCACGCCAACCACAAGGCGTACACACAGAACTATATATATATATATATATATATTAATACTTCAAGTATGCCAAACAGGGCGCACGACACAAAATATATATCTATATATGATTCGCTATCTACTAGCGCTTCTGGTTCCAACGACGACGACGACGACGACGACGACGACGAAAACGATGAAAACGACGAAGACGACGAGACGATGATGAAGATGAAGAGAAGACAACGTCTACAGCGTCCAGTCTGACACAGGTCTAACAGAACTTCACAGAGCTGTGGCTCAAAATAAAAAAACTAAAATAAAAAAAAAAAACACTACACTCACGGCGTCTCTGCCGGCGACAAGGTGACAGTCTCACACAGGGACTGTGTGTGGCTCACACACAAAAAACACAGACGCAGCGACGGCCTAGCCAACAGGTCGCTGGTTCAAAAACTCGGGAGCGGCGCTCTGGCTTGGCAGCAGCGGCGTCTCCAGCCCAACTGGCTCAGCGGGTAGTCGGTCCCGGGCGCAGTGGCAGGTAGGGTAGTTGTCGGCACTCAGGCCGGCCTCTCCACACCGACACAGGGTGGAGAACAAGGGGGTAGACACAGCTACGGCCCTGACCCTCAGAACGTGGCAGCCAGTCCCCCTCAGTCCAGGGAACACTTCTACCTGGGGGGAAACTGATTAACTACCTTGATTATCATGGCTACTATTCATTACAATCACGACTACATTCATATTCATTAGCCACATCACATTTCACTAGAACTTGGGACAAACATCAGCATATTCTTTCTTTACAACACTACAACATTCCCTTTTCCGAATCATAACACTACAACATTCCCTTTTCCGGAATCATAACACTACAACATTCCCTTTTCCGGAATCACAACACTACACAGGAAAGGATTTCAATATAAACCTTTCAGAATCTAGTTTTCCAAATTGGGGAAAGGATTCCCACCTAGACCCTCTTCAATAAACCATGAATACAATTCATTACACACAATTAATGATTACTTTTCATATGATCACCAGATTTTAAAAGGTATCTTTTTCTAGAAAGATTTCATCACACACTATCTTGTTTACCAACACACAACTATTCAATATTCATATCAAGAGTGAGTTGAATACTCATCCACATCAAAAATCAAAACCAGTATATATCAAGTCTCTGTCGCTCACTCTGGGAGCTTATTATCCATAGCACCCAAAACTCTCCCTCTTCTCGCAAATCATATTAGAATAAACACCTTTTTTTCATAATAAAGTTCATAACTTGTTAAATCACAGAATAAACAAAATTTTTTGAAGACCACTTCCTTTAACACTCACTTCATCTATTCATGTTTTCCGAAATAATTTCGTTTTGCTACCCTATCCAGTCATAGGATAACAGAACACAGCAAATACTTTTCTAAACAAAACGTTGGCAGTGCCCTGAGGAAGTTTCAGTCGCTTCTAAATGGGGAATACGGTTTCGGTTTGCTAATAATAAATATTGAATGATAAATACCTGACTGCCACAAAAAACAGATGGGAGTCCCTCTTCGGCCTTCTGGGTAGTTGCGTTGTCGGAATCACTGCAGAGACTGCCTAACCGGTTCAGCTCATCCGGCTTTAACAGTGCGCAGGTGAGCAGCAGTCAGGGAAACTTTTCAACCGGCTTCCGGACGACTACCTTCCGGTTAGCACGGTGCATGAAAATTCGTGACTGGACGGGCAACGGTCCGGCACAGGCACGTCAGCACCCCTCATCACCCTCACATCCCGCCATGATCGCCTGAATTTCCTGCTGATGCAGATGTGGTCGATCTGGTTCTCCATAACGCGGTCCGGGGATCTCCAGGTGGCCTTGTGTAGTGCCGAAGAATAAAGACAAAAGCATCAGACCCTATAGAGGACAGCACCAAGAATTGTGCTAGAGCCTTTACATACAATTTATATATATATATATATATATATATATATATATATATATATATATATATATATATATCTGTGTGTTTGTACAGAGAGACAGACAGACAGACAGAGAGAGAGAGAGAGAGGAGAGAGAGACAGACAGACAGACAGACAGAGATGCATGTACGTATATTGCATTGCTGTGGCGTGTGATTCGTATTTCAAAATTACTCTCAGCTGACGTAATGACTGTGCAACATTTTCCCCATAAACATCTCTATTAATCCAAGCTGTCTGAATTTTCATAATGAGAAAATACAGAATCTTCAGTGGTTAATGATACACAAAACCATACATAGGCAGCATCTTTTTCTTCTTATTTTGTGAGTTCAAACAAATATTTTGATAAGATGTTTCAGTATGTGTTGCCATGTGTACGCTACCCTTTAGGCCTATTAGCCTGTCATGTGTGAGCCACCACCTTTACACTTGGCATGTGTGTGTCGCCCTTTCCATTTTGGTGGATTAGCCTAATAAAACAAAAAAGTATAAAGTGGGGAGGGCGGCAGACACAACGGCAACAGCGGGTGCTCTTGACAGCATTGTAAATATGTTCAAGTTAGTGAAAAGTAAGTGGTAAAGACTATGGAAACAGCAACAGGACAACCAAACAGATTTTTTTTTTCAAAATGTTACTTTAGCCTTAGCGTACAAACTGATGGAGTTCTCGTAGAATTAGAATTAACGTCATGCGAGCGAACGCGGGTGAGTACTCTCCCAGTTTCAGAATTATACCCAGCACGACCTTCGAAAAATGATACAAAAATGACACCAAAAATCACGTTGACCGTCCATGTTAAGGCCAGACTATTTCAAGAGATATGGATGTGTGAGTGCTTTGCTTCTCTCGCTTTTTTTTTTTTTATTTATTTATTTTTTTTTTTATTACTTCTTCGGCGTCGATGCGATGGTTTACCGTGAATATAATCAGCGCGTTTTCGAGAAATCGAATTCCGAGCGCGAGAGGCAGCTACTATTTCTGGTTCGGACAAAAGTAAAGGCTGAACCTCAGTAGAAAAGGTTTCCTTATTAACCTCCAGTCCCTAAAGATAATGTGTGTGTGTGTGTGTGTGTGTGTGTGTGTGTGTGTGTGTGTGTGTGTGTGTGTGTGTGTTCATATTTTGTTTGTATGTTTGTTTGTATTGAAGATTAAGTAAATTTTCAATAGAAGAAAAGCTTATTTACACATTAATTTGCTTTTGCATTATCTTTTTTGTTTGTCCTTTTGTTTATGTCTCTATTATTTATAGATAGTTAGACACACACACGCGCGCACGCACGCACGCACATATAAATATATCGGGCTTCGTGTTTCGCTGCATTTGTAAACTTTCTAGTGATGGGTAGGAAAAACTATCGAAATTTATATGTTGTTCGTCGATCGCTGGGCATCGCCATGTTTGCGCTCGGTTGAAGAACACACCACCAAAATCGTACGTGAGGACAATATGTAGACAAGCAGCGCTGGGTTGTTTTGAACATGTTTATAGGCTGAAAGATAACCCCGACACCACACACCTCACCACACACCTCACTCCCAAGCTCTTCTTGAGAGAGAGAGAGAGAGAGAGAGAGAGAGAGAGAGAGAGAGAGAGAGAGAGAGAGAGAGAGAGATGCGCACCAACATGCATGCTAGGCAGTTCTTAGCTGACAGAATTAAATGAACCGACAGGTATTGTTTAAGGATGACCACGCCGCACGCATACAGGCTCACGGGTGAGAGCTAAGACCGGACATCTGACGTCATATAGGAGTCAGTCTTATAGATTCTGATTTATAGCATTGGCACGAATCCTTATCAGTGGGAATCAAGTGAAATGACTGGGGCAGGATGTGGAGGGATGGTTGTTCTGTGATGGCTGATGCTTGGCTTAATTTTGGCTCGATATTAAGAACAAGCTGTGCCTGAAACGCTGGTATATAATGCATATATCTAACTGTAGCGTGGGACCAGTTCCGCAAGTTGTCGTTCCTCTTCGTCGTTTTCCGTTTCCGTTGCCACCAACGAAACGTTAGCCAGTAGACGATGTTCCTGACGTCACAAATCGTTGGTCCCTCCTCTCCCTCGTTTTCCGTTTTCGTTGCCACCGAAGAAACGTTAGCCAGAAGAGCACGTTCCTGACGTCACAAATCGTTGGTCCCTTCTTTTCCCTCGTTTTCGTTTCCGTTGCCGCCGACAAAATGTTTGCTTTCTGGGCATAGAATATATCCATGACTTCTCAAATCATGGGACCCTTCTCTTTCTCGTTTTCGTTTCCGTTGCCGCCGACAAAACGTTTGCTAGTAGCAAGGAACACGTTCCTAACCTCACAACTCGTGGGCCCCTCGGGCAATGAAATAAAGCGGCGTTAATGTGTGGGGTATGTCTGCCTTCTAAAGCAGTGTTAATGTGTGGGCTATGTCTGCCTTCTCAGCCACCCAATAACCACGGCGGCGCCACAAGTCCCGTGAGCAAAGGAAACAGTAGTCCGTTGACACTGGGTAATCCGGAGTACGTTAAGGCTCCGTACTGATCGTTGACGAGGAGCAAGGAAAACAACAGCGCGGGAATCGTTATATGGGCACAGGCCCTGCATAGGGATTCTGCGCGCGTGAAACGAAGACAAATGGATTCGGTGAGAAAAGAGTATTATAAAAGCGGGACTTTTCGTCTTCGTCACTCGGCAAGAAGTACGAATTTCACGTTTCGTGAGATGTTTTGGGAATATGACCTTTTTTTTTTCTTTAACCCTACTATTTAGGTAGACAGTTTATGTCTTCAGAGAAGATCAGTTAATGTGACATCAGCATGTGTAGATGTTTGTTGTTGTTGTTTGTCATTCAGTCCACCTGCGCACGATGGCTTAATCCTCCCCCCCCCCCCCCCCTCTCTCTCTCTCTCTCTCTCTCTCTCTCAAAGTTGGTGGAACGGTTTTCTTTACCATTGGTTAAATAATATGCTCACACATAGGACCTTGGATAAGAGTCTTATCCCTAGGATTATGCTCACACATAGGACCTTGGATAAGAGTCTTATCCACAGGATTTGAGGGAGGGGGGGGATTAGCTCAGTTGCTTAGTCCGAAGTGAATGTTTCCTCAAATCTGGTTGTTTCAAGCAGGGATCAAATCTACGATCTTGGATTGCGATAACATTGCTCTATGCACTAGGCCAACTAGATGGGGAAAGAGACGTTTAAAGTCTGGATGAGGAGGGGGGGGGGGGGGGGATGTGAGCTGAAGAGGAACTTGCTAATGGAATGTTTTTTGACTGAGTTTGTCTCCTGAAGCTAGTGTCCACTGCACACTTATAAAGTGAAGGACTGTTCTTCTTAGACATTTTTTTTTTTTCATCGTGTCCTCCCTCAAGAAGGAATTGGAAGAAGAAAATCAGGACAGGCGATTGTCTGTAATATTTTCGTCCAAAAATGACAGGGACAGACAAACCTGACTTTTACTTGATTATTAGCAGTCTTCACTGGAGCGGAACACCTCCCCGTGCTCCGTGTTAAATTTACAGTCACAAATGTAAACTATCTGCAGACTGATCGCTTTTTTCTCTGAGCTTGCCCACTGTGACCACAAAAATGGCGGGGTTAGCGACAAAAACAAGTCCACTAACAAAAACTCTACTCTTGCAGTTCAGCGAGAGGTTCCCAGCTCCGATGATGGATTTAAAAAAGCGACAACCAGTGACATTCATACCTGGTGAGTCTCTTGCTCCAGTTCCAGACGCAGGTTTTCTCTTGCACTCGCTGTTTTCCTTCCTAGCCATTTCATCGTCATACCAAGTGAGCTTGCAGGAAGAACTGTATGCATGGTCACGTCACTCTGAAGCGGATCTCTTTTCTCACTGTAGCGGGTCTCTCTCTCTCTCTCTCTCTCTCTTCTCTCTCCTCTCTTCTCTCTCTCTCTCCTCTCTCCTCTCTCTCTCTCTCTCTCTCTCTCTCCTTGTCGTTTGCGAGCGTATTTAATGTACGTTGAGGCTTTGGGGCTTCTTTACTTCAGTGAAGAATACAAGACAAAATTAACACATGGAATCATGTCTGACCAAAAAAAAAAAAAAAATATGAACGCAAAGACCGATTGTCAATCTTTGTGAAGAAGAAAAAATTGTTAAAAAAAAAATAGTGCCTACAGAATAAAGTGGGCTGAAGAGCACATGCAGCGAGTCCTTGATTTGATTGGCTGATCGCCTTCGCTGTGCGAATATGTCGCCTGCAAAAAAAAAAAAAAAAAAAAAAAAAAAAAAAAAAAAAAGAAAAGAAAAAGAAAAAGCAGAACGTCAACTCCCCAGAACTGGGCGAGTATTCGCTCTGGTGCTTTTTGCTCATCTAGGTAGTCACGCTTGCTGCCGAGCGCCAAAAAGGCAAGCGCAAGAGCGAGCACTCGAGCGAGAATCTTTCGTAAGGTGACACAGGTTTTTAAGGGGGTGGGGGGGGGGGGGGGGGGGGGGGGGGGGGGGGAAGGGGGGGAGGGAGAAAGTAGTATTGCCGCGTGGGATCCTGCTTTAGGCACTTGTGGGGAGCAGAGGAAGCTGGGTGGGGGGGTGGCGCGCCGTGACTCACGGGGAAAACTTGATAGGGATGTGTAAGCCTTCGGCACACAACTCTCAAGACGGCAACAATGCCCTGGGTCGCCAGGGTCTACTCAGCTGCCGTGGGGAGGGGGGTGGGGGTTGGAGACGGGGACGGGGTGTGGTCCCCCTTCCCTGTGGTGGTGGCGCCAGTATAGATCCCGAGACAGTGTCTAGTCAGGTGCTTGAAAATAAAGGTGTCGCCCCCTCCGCCGTGGGGAGGGGGGTGACTAATGTGGACGGCACACTGTCCCCCCCCCCTCCCCCGGTGCACCCCCCCCCCCCACCCCACACCCACCAGCATGGCCCTGAAAATCAAAGGTTGTAGCCCCCGCCTCCCCCCCCCATGCCCGAATGTGGACCCCCGTGGC